>JACBWW010000037.1:3976071-4192468 GCA_020086605.1 Lanius collurio | reverse complement strand
TGTCGCTAGGGATCTGCCGGGCGCGGCGGGGCCGTTCGGTGGCGGGGCCGTTCGGTGGCGGGGCCGATCGGTGGCGGGGCCGCGTGGCGGGGCGGTGCCGCCATGGCCGCCGCCGACCTTGAGGCCACGCGTCCCCTCACGCCGCGCTCCCGCCCGCAGCGCCATGGCGGGGAACGGCGAGCGCACCTTCATCGCCATCAAGCCCGACGGCGTCCAGCGCGGGCTGGTCGGGGAGATCATCAAGCGGTTCGAGCAGAAGGGGTTCCGGCTCGTGGCCATGAAGTTCGTGCATGTGAGTGCCGCGCCGTGCCCCCACACCCCGTCCGTGCCCTGCCACACCCGCACGCACCGCTGGAGAAGCTCCCCTTGCGGCTCCTGCTGCGGGGATCTGATGGCGGCTGTGCTGCTGCTCGCCTCAGCCCGGCTTCCTGCCCAGCACACGCTTCTCCCCTTTCCAGAAAAAGCGGATGTTGCTCCAGTGGTTTAATGCAGCCCGATTGAGTGCTGGAATGACCTTGGCTGATAGGTTGTGTTGGGTAACATCACCCAGGAATCCCGTACTCGGCTTATCGCTGAGGGTCACTGCAGTGCAAAGAAATCCTGTTGCCAATTCCCAGCACTGCCACAAAGAACTCCCTCACTGTTATCTCATTGATACCCACAATAGCGCTGCAGCATTGTTGGTAACATTAATTATTAGTGAATCTAATCACTAATAGTCCTACACCTGTAACACCTTTTGTTCAGTGATACTCAGAAAATGATATTTTAACTTACATCTGCCCTTTTAAAGGCCTCTGAAGACCTTCTCAAACAACATTACATTGACCTGAAAGACCGCCCCTTCTTCCCTGGTTTGGTTAAATACATGAACTCTGGACCTATTGTGGCCATGGTAAGTGGCTTGATTTTAGTTTAAGATTATTTTCTTGAATATATTTGTCTTGCTCTATAAATTATTAAGAATATTCAGAGATATTGCTGCAGATACATTTTTTTCAAATTACCTAGTTCTGGTAGTGGCAAAAGAAAAAGTTAAAATTAAGACAGTGAAATTACTGTATAATAAGGAAAGTGCACATATAAAATGGGTATTAAAGTGCATAATATATAAATGCAGAAAGCAAAATTCCTGAAAGCAAGTCTTCTGCACTAAAAATCTGCTTTGGGCAAAAAAGGTCAGGCTTTCTGACACAAATTTATCTTCTGCGTCATTCATTCTTACATTCCTCCCAAAACAAGGTAATAGCATCTCCTGGTGTAATCATGAACTAGGAGAGAACAGCAGAGTGTCCCTATCCCACCACAACACCAAGGGTTGGGAGTTGACCTTGTACATTAACTCTGGGGCTTGGTAAAGTATCCCCTTCACTGCAGTAACAATGGTGATAGTCCTTTTTACAATTATTCCAGTTCATTTGTTTTTTCCTTGTCACCTCTACAGGCCTAATAGAGAATCTAGGCAAGGTTAATTTCTTTAGTGGTAGAACCTTTGTTTCTTTGCAAAGTATGGTAGAGCAAAGATGAGGTGTCAGTATTTTGTATGAGCATGGCTTAACAGAATTTGATTTTTTACTTTAAGGTATGGGAAGGACTCAATGTGGTTAAAACTGGGAGAGTAATGCTGGGAGAAACCAACCCTGCAGACTCCAAACCTGGCACCATCCGTGGCGATTTCTGCATTCAAGTGGGAAGGTTTGTGCTCTATTAATTGATACTAAAAACTTAACAACTCCTACTCACTGTTTAACTGCCAACACAGAAACTGTTGGTAGTCTTTTATTCTAGAAAGCCAGAATTGGTGGTAGATACCTTAGTCTGATGGTATTTCATTTACAGGTCAGAGTGCATAGCTGCTGCTTAGGAAAGTGGTACAAAGCTGACTTTGTTTGCAGTCCAGCTCCTCCCCAGAGCAGCACGTAAGCTCAGGCAGGGGCTGGTAGAACAGTAGCTCTAGAGTGACCCTGATAGGCATAATTAGCTCTTGGAGGGGTGGGGGTGTGGGAACACTCCCAGAAATATCAGCAATAGTCTCCCTTCTCTAGCTGCTTCATCCAAGCTTTTGCAAATTGAGAACAAGGTTGCTGTAAGTGTATTTTTAGAGGGAACACTGTTTGTCTCCTTCCACAGAAACATCATCCATGGCAGTGACTCTGTGGAGAGTGCACAGAAGGAGATCAACCTGTGGTTCAAACCAGCAGAGCTCATTGACTTCAAGCCCTGTGCACATGACTGGATCTACGAGTGAGGGGTTCCCACAGTGATTTGTGCCTTCCACCACCTCGTGTCATTCCAGCTGCTGCCCTGGGAGCAACCACGGTTATCTTAGTGCTGAAAGTGACTGTCAAATAAATGGGTGTGAACTAATTCCTCGTGGTGTGTTCACTTACAACAGACCCTGCTCAAACACTCACAGAAGTCAGTGTAGTCATTCAGGAGCCACAGACACGGGGTCCTGGCACAGCTGCTGAACTCAAGCAGTGGCAAATGAGCAGAGGGAGAGGGGAGCTATTTCCAACTCAGAGGAAAAAAAGGGATACCACAAATTTCCCTCCTTACACAAATATTAATACTAAATGAAATGAGAGCCAAGTGCAAAGCTTGCTCTCTGAAATCTAATTCACCTTCTCTTATCACACCCAGGACCTTGGGCTCAGAGCCTCACATGATTTCTCATCAGACCAATATACCCACTTACTTAAAAAAACTCCTGTTTTTACATATCATGGGTATTAATTATGCTGCGAGAAATAAGCTGAAATGGATTTAGGGCTAAGAGTATCTTTTAAACAAAACAATCACTACTCAGAAAAAGACTTTTTATCATTTTTATTTTGTGTAAAAAAGGCAAATTTAGTGAATTATTTTCATCTTGTACACAAAGTTATAATTTTAATGCTTTTCACATCCATGCTGAAAATCTGCAGTCTCGTAAAAATGAAAGTAACATTAATTTCTCCAAAAGCATTTTTTCACTGAGTTATGTACATTGCATGAGAAAGCTTTAAATACTTTCTCACTGACCACACAAATTACCAAGAAAATAAAAGATTAAATTTGTACAGATATTGATCTATATATCAAATACATACAGAAATTATGTAAAAACCCCATTTGTTTAATCTTGATTCCCGCCCCAACATTTTCCCAGGGGCCAAAGCTGATGCCTTTTTTTTGTATAAATGGCTGTGACTTTTCATTTTAAATATGAAAAAAATCAAAAGGAAGAAAAATTCAGCTGAAATCACAGTTTTTTTTAAAATCCCTTCCCAATAAAGGATTGTTACCAAATATATTAGCACCATTGTACAAAGATTGAGGGAGGGTATTCACATCACAGAAAACAACAATAAAAAACCAAAACAAACACTGAAACCCGTGTTAGTATCCGTAGAACAAGGAATCAATAACTGCTGTAGCTTTCCTCAGACGTAGCAAGGAACAGGTCAGAGTTCTACTGAAAATAACAATCGAAGTCAGCAGAGATTTGGAGCAAGGAAAGAGGGGCAGCAGCCAAGTCAGGGCCAGGGCTTGGGCTGCCTCATGGTCAGAAAAACCTGCTGAGCCAAATGCCAAAATCAGTCCGACCCCATTGAAGGTTTCAGGTGTCCAACATGTGCTGCTCTCTCAGCCAGGTACCAGAGCTTGAAGCCAAGAGAAACACCCCAGAGCCCGGGGAGTGCAAAGGCAGGGAGCTCCCCCAGGGACACCCCCCGGGCTCTCTGCAGATCACACCCCTGGTAGCACCTTGCTCAGGTTCTCCTGAGCTTCTCCTCAGCAAGTGACTTCCAGCAGCTCCTTCCATGGTTTGCTTAGCACAGATGTCACTGTACTTGACAATTACACACTTGAGGCATATTCTGAACTCAGAGACACAAAAGACATTTCACCAACTGCTGAAGTCACACAGGTACCCGAGAACATACATCACCTCACAAAACTTTAGTGTTTGATGAATAAAAGAATGTAATAAAGACTGACAGAACAGATTCTTACATTTCTCCAGCACAGGAAGTGTGTTAAGGACTAATTTTCCCTCTTGACATTTGAAGACCAACTCCAAAATCAGGGATGAGCCTGGGCAATACTCAGGAGCCCAAGTTTAGTGACCTGGCAATGCACCTCACTCATTAACTAGCCTGACCTTCTACCTTAGGAAACACTAATTAATGCAACAATTTTTCTACTCAAATCAGAAACTGTTGATGAGAGAAGAAAGCAAGATTGTGAGAACCTTGTTCCAGCTGACTGGGACAACCTGCAAGTTGTTGCATTAAAAAAAAAAAAAATATAAAATCAATCAACAGTGCTATACTTACCAAACCAAATCAATGCTTGCAGAGCTGGATTTTACAGCAGGGTAAACTGAGAACATAGGAAAACCAACAGTCGAGGCTCAAAGTGTCATTACAATGGTCTCTAATCCTACTTCTCCAATCTAGGCTATTCAAAATAAACTTCATGGGTGGGTCAGAATCTGACATCATGTATTTGAAGTCTACCAGGTCCAACAAAGTCCTTTTCATGGCTGTTTTAGAGAGCTAAAATGTCTTTACCACCTGAAGTTACAGATTCTGTCAATAGAAGAAGCTGTTGTTAAAAATGGGTCGTTATTTAAGAAATGTTACCAGTAAGGGAGAAAAGGATTCCAGACATTCCTACACTATACAGGACATGTTTTACTTCCAGTAGTAAATACAAAACTTTACATAATTAACCCCTCTTGCATAGAATGAGGTAAACCTGTGCATATCACCAATACTATGTACCCAAAGTTAGAGCAATTTTTTAGAAAATAATCAAATTGCTGGTTTTCAACTTTCTATGCACTTTTTTTTTTTTTAAGCTCAAACAACAATATACAAAAATGGTCTCCTGGGGCTCTGTGGGTTGATATCCTTAAAGCATTTCTCAGGCTGTAGGAATACAGATGTCAATTTTTGATCAATTTTTTTTTAAAGCCCTAATTTATGGTCAAGAGTCGTTGTACTGCTCTGAAGGGGACCTGTGAAGACCCAGAAGCACTTACAGAATTTATGAGATAATTCCTGAGAGTTTAGTTAATGAACCTTACTGGTAAAAGCTAAAGCTCTTGATGCACATTTTTCCAGTCACAGCTCTGCAGGGCTGATCAACCACCTCACTCGTCAACTCCATTTACAAAAATGTACAAAGGTTAAAAATATGGAAAGATAAAATCCAAATTATTAAGAGCTCCTGCAAAAACACTGTGTTTAAGTGGTTGTCATTTTCACCCTTTTATGTGACTTTTGCCCTGTAAAAATCTAGAAGTTGTCCAGGTGGGGCTAATGGGATACTTGACATGAGACAAGAATTCCAGGCAATAGGCAAATCCAGTTTACAAATTATAGACTAAAACCACATGATTTTTATACTGTTCTCAAGTCACAACTCCTATGTTACACTATTGCAGCAAGACATGAATACTGCAGGCTATGCAGGACTGAATTAATTTTTAATCCACAGTGTAGGGCTCCTTTCAGCTCACCTGAAACCATGTGGCACATCAGTTCTGAATGGTCACATACAAATATAAATATTTAAGATGGTAAGGAAACATTTAGGGCTTTCTGAATGGAAAAAAAAATAATAATAAAAAAAAAAATAAAAAAAAAATCACAAGAATACTCACAAGTTCCTTCCCAATACCAAGGGAGTCTTTAGTAACTGTCCATCTAAGCTGCTTCTTCAGTCAAAATTCAGAGCTAAAACTAATCTTCCAATGAGGGAATTTTCTGAAGTTCCAGTTTGGCATAGGGCTCTGTAAACATCTGCTGAAGCATTCCAAGACTACAGACATTCATGTACACACAAGGGCTTTCTAGATCCAATCCAATGCCCGCTGCAGTTGATGGAGACAAGGCTACTGATATTAAAGGGCACTGAATCAGACCCTAAGGAACATTAAAAAACAGAATTTTATATAGAAAAAGGTATTTTAAACTAAAAAAGAAAACACCTTGAAAAGTTAAAATCCTCCTCAGGCGATGGCTCCGCTCCGTTGCACTTGGGCCTACTCACTGAGTAGAGCTTACAGCACAATCCTCCACATACAATTCATCCCTCTAAATCAGGGCTTAAAAGCCTTATTTTCACAATTAAAAAAACAGAGGCGTGACCAGTGCAGTTCACAAGAGTCTAAAAGTCTCCCAACTTGTACCAAAAAGGTTCATTTGTTATGACAGTTCATTTGTATTTGCAACTCTATCTTCCTCCAACTGCTTCCCACAACCATGCTAATTAAACTTTAATCTTACCAAAAAATTAGAATTTCAGTTCTTGTTAACAATGCACAATAAATCTGAACTTGAAAATATTACAAAATTCTTTCAAAAGCTTCAAATACAACACAAAAGTGTCCATTTTTTTTTTGTTTTTAATAAATTGAAAAATCTTTTTCACTAAAATAGTTTCCCTGCCCTTCCAAAAAATTCTGAACTGAGTCTAATTCACCTACAGTTAGCAAAGTGCCCCAGGCACAGTCACCTGAACTGCACCATCCAAGTGGGAACAGAGTCAGTCAGTCTTGGAGAAAGGTTCTTTTCCTATCACCAGTTCTGTGCCCCACGCTCCTGGGAGCTGCCTCAGGGCTCCTGTTTGATGTAGTAGCTGGCAGAGCCATTGCTCTCCTGGTCAGATGCTCCCTGCAGGAAGCTGTACTCCTCTCCATCCAGCAACTCCTCCTTCAGCTGCAATGAAGTCACTACAAATCAAAAATTCATGTTAAACATCTATGTAATTTGAAGTGCAACTTTTCCTTCATTTACTTGATGTTATTGCTATTGGGAGCACTCCAGATTCCCCATTTTCTTATATTCTGCATTTTAGCAATGCTTTAACACTCAGGATCCCAAGAGAGAGCAGACACTTGGTGAGTGCCAATGGAACCTCAAGTTATGCTCCAATATTAACAGATTCCAAATTACTTACAATAATATATTCTCTACGTTTTCTCAAGATCTGAGTATTTTAAACCACTTTAACTTTTAAACCACTTTGTTTCCTATTTAGTCTTTAGGCAAGTAAAAATGAGATTGGAAATGGCCAACAGTTAACCTACAATTCAAATTACTTAGCCCAGTTACTGCAAACAGTCTATGTGAGACAACAAAATGTATTGACAAAGATTTCTCAATCCATCACTAAAATTTTAAGATCCCAGAATGTCTCATTCAAGCAAAACATTTTTTGTAGTTTTAATCTTCTCTTTTGTCAAAATTAAATAGAAATGAGATCTAAGACATAAAGATGTTATGAATAGCAATAATGTCACAATTACTTTTCCTGTTTCATTAATGAATAGAGATGATTATCAAAATATGAGCACAATGAAAAGAACACTGAAAACAAAACATGTAAACATTCATTAAAGGTGCAGTACCCACATTAAAGGGTTGATTATACAAAAATAAATGATTCTCTATGACCAAATGAATGAGAAAAGTATCAAAGTTTATAATTATTGAATATAAAGTTTACATACATTGTCAATGTGTCTTGAAATGCAGAAATATGCAGTGAAAGAAAAAACCCCAACCCATCATCTGCTGCTACTGATAGCCCTTCAGTAACTTACAAGCTGTTTGATTATTCTTTTATAAATATTCTATGTCATCTTCTATGTTGAAACAAGTTTTTAAGCTAAATAAAAATAAAATTTGAAAATTAAGATAGCAGAAGATGTCAAAAGTTGCAGCATAATGCAAGCTCTCCTCATCTTTCTTTAGTAGTCTTCCTCCCACCTACACAGTCCACAATCCCTTCCTTATTTTTTTTCTCTCAAATACTTTTCCCTGCATCATGCCCAACTCTGACCAAGATTCCTGATCTTTGGGGGACAACAAAGTGCTGTCTAAATGATGAGACACACAAGTGGCTCCTTGGCTATGCTGCAATGCCTTGAGCAAAGGCTACACAGAGGTCAGGGATCCAAACCAACCCATCATGCACATGGTTTCCCTTCTCTCCCCCCAGGAGGAAGCTCCTGCAGGTACAGGAGTTCACAGCAGTTGCCATGATTTGGATTCTCTGCCTCATTTGAACCAAAGTCCTGACATTTAGTTTGCTCCTATTACACAGCTTTTAGCTACATCAGAAAAGCTTAGTTACAGCTACACATCAAATTACTTGACAGAAGAAAAAGGAAAGCTAGTGGAAGTCATCCAACTTAAGGGAAAGGGATGCAGATGGGCCAGGTACTCCCTTTCTATGTTGTTCCCAGATATTCACCCAAGTGTGGAGCATATTGCTCCATTTATATTGGTTTTGGGAGGTTTGAATGTCATAGCATCACACTCACTGAGACAGTCTCCTCCCCTGCCAGGTGGGCTGTAGGTCCTTTTTAAAAGTGAAACAGTCCAACAGGTGAAATTCAGAGCTTAAGAGCTCACTTCAGATGACTGAAAGATGCATCAGGAATTTGCTAGAGAGCAAAACCACTTCATATAAACAAGGTGAAGGAGTGCTGAACCTTTCTGCTGTGCTCATGACAATACAAATGGGGAAAGAATTGGGTTGGAACCTTACTGAGATCTCCCATGGAGGTGTTCCAGAGCAGATACTCTTTTGTTACTAATCTGACACTAAGCCTCACAAACATCCCTGCACTGTGCCTGCATCTGTCCTACAGCTACTGCAACATCAGGCAATGAGTGATGCTGAGGAATATGTATGTAATTAATGAGTTCTGGCTAATCTCAAACATGTTCTAAACTGATTAGATGGTATGCCTGATTAGAAGGTTATGCCTCCTTCCTAGAGACTGAAAAGCTGTGGTCTTGCTGGTTTCAACATAAACACAAACACTTTTGGACAATTATTTGGCTACACCACAAAGAAAATGAATTTTGTTCAGCCTTACCAAAACTCAGGGTTGAAAAGTTCCCCTCAACTGATCTTAGAAAGCATTGAGTATCAGAAACCAAGGAACACAAGTGTTTCATGGGAACTGTGAGATCTGATGACACACAAATTCAGACTGTTATGCCCTTGCACTGCAGAAATGCAATGCAGGTGTAAATTTGGAGTAAGAGAGGAACAGCTGGGCAGAAATAGATGCTCCAGAACACTCTCCCCCCCCAAGCAAGGCTTCCCTTTGGCATCAAAGGCTCTGTTAAACATGACATGGACACACCAGTAGCAACATGAAGTGACACTAAAGAGATCCTTGAGAAGTGTTAAGAGGTGTGCAGAAGAGAGTAAAGCTTTTCCTCAGGGTCTAAAGGTGGCATGTGGGCTCTTTTTTCCCCCCAGTCTGTTAATGGATAACACAAGAGAAACTGTTCTGGATGTATTCCAGAGTCAGCAGAGTGCTGACAGGGCAGCCTGGGCAGACTAAGGTAAGCTTAAGGGAGTAATCAAGCAAATCTGAAGCTAAATCTATCAACCTGGCAACTGTCCTGCAGGGAGAGCATCATCCAGCCTGTCTGGCAGCTTGTATTGCCACAACATATTTGTAGCATTATGTTACCACAGATATTAGGAGAAAGGAAGAGAAAAAACTACCAGATCCTTGAAGTGAACTTGTATAATTGAAGATTGATTACATTATGTAAACTATACTTAAATAGGTTCAAAAATTTAATTGTCTTCCTCTATACTACTGATGAATTTTTAAGAGTTTTTCTCTGCTCAGTCATACAGATGCACAATTACACTGTTTCAAATATATTTTCTTAGTAATCCACAAAATTTCAAACAACACATTCCAAAGATATTTTTCCCAGATAACTGCTTTTTTTCCAATACAAAGAAAAAAATGTTTATTTACTGCATATAGTTATTTTCTCTGTAAAGGATAATCCACACTATGACCTACTTACATCCAATATTCCCAGATCCACACTACCATTCAGTTCTACAGAGTGCATTTTTGTATTTTAACACTCTGCAGAGACTCTCTGGGATTCTCAGTAACCCACACCACAGCCTCCTTCCTCTGAAGATCTAAATCAGCTGCATCCCTCTGCTATGATTAATTCAGTGACATGGTGCATCAGCGAGAATGAAAAGCTCTCCAACAGAAAAAAAACCCAAAACAACTAAAATTCAAAGGGGAAAAAAAAAAAAGGAAAAAAAGAAAGATTGGATGAGTCAGCACATGACACCCTGGACCATAGCTCCCCACTGCAGTGACACACTGCTGTGACCAGTTACCTGTTTGGAGGCTGGGATTGAACTCCTGGCTATTCCTGGGAGGCTGGAAGGCCTCGGGGGCTGTCTGTGCTGGAAGGGCTCGGTATGGAGGAGGAATCAACTCGTCATCCCCAGAGAAGCTCCTCCGCACCTCACCTGCCATGGGTGGGCTGGACAAACTGACAGGTTTCTTCCCAACTGGTATCTTCCTCTCTAAACATCAAGTCAAACTAAAATAAACGCTTGGGTTAAAGTGCATCAGGCAACTCTGTTCACTGAGAAATGGCTCTGATTGATATTCACCCCTTCTGGAAAACCAGGGCATGTACAATGGCACTATTCAGCTGTTATGGGAATATTGCTCTCAACAACCACATTGTAGTCCCTGAATTCTAGATGCTGCTGGGAGGACTTCAAGGCCCTTGCTTAACACCATGACCTACTTATTTCATGCTCTATCAATGAAATACAAGTGCTGTGAATTATTTCTGCTGCAGCTACACTGCACAGTCACACACATTCCTCTGCCTGGACACTCAAGACATCTTGGCTCAGTTTGAGGCTGCAGTTGTTTCAGTGTGTGTGCCTAAGAGACAGAAGGATGCTTCTGGGGAAATAATCCTCTCCAGACAAAGTTTATCACCTCTAAAAATGCATACTCTTAATTCCCTTAAAATGGCATTCCTCATTTTTACAGTGCCTTACTGTAACATATTTCAGTGTGTAGGAAAAACTTCTAAAATGTCCTTGAATTATTAAAACACTGCATTCATGAAAAAATGTTACTAAAACATTCCCCACACAAATTACCATGTTTCTCCTTTACCACTAAGGTGCTCCCATTCTGTGCCCAAGGCTCTGTGGTATTGAGGGTACAAGATCTGTAACACAAATCAGTGTTTTCAGCTACCTCAAAACTGTGGCTGCTGATGCTTCAGTCCAATCAGCACTGTCAGACAGGCAAAAGCTCAGCCCTGAAAACATAACTGATATGCACATGCTAAAGGCAGCACCCTGGTTAACTATTCCTCTTAAAAGACAACTTCAGGATGAGCCTTTTAGAGAGATTAATGAGGCAGAATGGTGTCTACAGCATCCCAACCTTGAAAATATGGAGGTCAGATTACAATTTCAGTAACCTTATTCCGATATATATACAACTAAGAGGAAGCAGACAATACCAGCAGATATTGCATCCTTCATTATTAATTAATTGTCCATGCATGCTGGCAAGTTAACCTTCAAGAATTCACCTGCACAGCCATCTGAAAAGCAGGCACACAAAACCCTACTCTCTGAAACAAACACTACTGGAAAGGGAATTGGGGGAGATTCTCACATAACCCCAGAAGTATTCCCAAAGTGTTTATGCTGCAATCAGTTCTGCTTCCCAGAGAACAGGGGCACTCCCAGTGCTCCCAGGAAGGAGGGGACACTGCAGCAGAAATCTGCATCATTACACACAGCAGAATGACTCAATGACATCCTGGGCTGTGTTGGGAGCACTTGAGAAAAACGTGTGGAAATAACCCTGCCCTGCTAAAACTAATCTAATTTACAACATCCACAGAACTTCTTGTTAATCAGCTGTGGTGGTGGCTTTACATGGTACCAAAAAACATCACTACTGCATTATATGGTTTTGTGACTGAAATCCTTTACGAAACAACCTCCTATGTTATTTACAAGTGCTGAACAAGAAAAAGCTTCAGAAGACATTTTTAATGTTATTTCCTGTGACTCAGCACTTCCACTGCCATAACCTACTTAGAAAAAAAACACATGCAGGAGGCAACCAGCTCTAACTGTTCATGACCTTGTTCTCTCATCTTCTGGTGATTAAGAGGATTTCTCAGTATTGAGCAAACAGCCCAGAACACAAGCAGAAGTTATCCTTGCTTCCACAGCCAATATTTATCTCAGGTTAGTGAGAAATGAAGAACAAATTTCCCTAGACTAGATTTTCTAAAACTAAAGCTTGCTATGGCATTAAGTAAGAGGAATTAATTTTCCAGGTTTGGGTCATACTTACTGTAAGAGGGGTAGCAAGAAACTAGCAGAGGTATTAGGAAAGGGATAAGGTAAGGAGCACGATGGCCTCGCACAGCCTACTAAACAAAATCTGCTCAGACAGTGCAGAATTATCCAAAACCAGCTCCTACACAAAGGTAATCAACCACAGGGCCATATTTCCCTAGCTTAAGGCAAAAGCACTCACATTCCCTGGATATTCTCAGATGAGGAGTTTTCCAGTAGCTGAATTCTATTTAAAAAAAAAAAAACTGCTGCAAGTTTCTGAAAAGGATCTGGATTTTACTGTTTATTTTACTGTTTATTTCCTCCAATAACAAAAAGGAAAACCAGTGCAATGTTTGAGGCACTTAGCAAGAGGTTCTAAGAACTTCCAGACATCTCATTTATCTGTGACACTCACCAACTTTTTTTCATGCCCAAAGATCAACACAGCTAAGGTTGCATTCTCAATGACTGGAGAAGAAGGTTCCAATCGGCTTTAACAGATCTATTCACAAATTTTCCAGGAAGACAAGGCTTTAATTCCTCACATTAGTTCTAAACAACAACAAAACACTCTGGAAACAAGTCTAAATTAATCAAGCTAATTTGATATTTTGACAATTTGATTCCAAGGGAATCAACTACTGTGAAAAGAACCTGAACACTTCAGATTCTTAATAACGTCTTACTGTGTTTTACTGTGACAAGAACAGCCACAAACAGTAAATGCTGTTTGTCTCTGAAAGTAATAATATAAAAGCCCAATGAACACAGATGCCTAAACCAGAAAATTTGGAAAATAAGTAGCTTTTTTGTTTTAAATGGGAGCAAGTTAGATGATATTTCAAATTTTCTACACCTCATTCTTTCAGATCCCAGTAACTTAGTTCTTATTCCTCCACCTGTGTTATGGAGAGCAGAAGGAAAACTGTGTTGATACCTGAGTATTTTGTACAAGTCAGTACAGCTACACAGCCAATATATTATTTAACTGAAATTGTCAGAATACAAAAATATTTTAACCATTGTCCATCTACAATTCATAGATCATTATTATCAGCAACATCTACCCTATCACAAGTTATAAAAAATGGTTATTCTCAATGAAAAAGCTCCTTTTATGGCATACTGCACCTTTAAACATAACACCTGTTTAGACACAAACATTTCCAAATAGAACAGGGACTTAGGCAGAGACCACAAACTTTAAAACAACAGGAAAAGTGCAAACATGACTTTGTCACCCACTTTTCTTATGTCCTTTGTACTGTTGTGATTTAGCTTTTTTCTTCTGTTTGGATGAACTTGACTGGCTATCTCTTGATGCTGCAAAAAATGAAGAATTCAAAATTTATGCTTTTAAAAAAAAAAAAACCCAAACACTTCAGAATGCATCAAAGCTGCTACACAGTTATAGAATTTTTCCTTAGTGACAGAATAAAGACAAATTTATTGCAGAGAAACAACTTGCACTAAACTACTTAACATGAACTCTCTCATTACCCTCTCATTAAACAACAGCTCTTGAGATCCAGTTATCAGTTGTTATCACTTGCTCTGACAGGACAATTTGCGATGCAATAAATTAGATACAGCTTGTGCACAGGCTGAGTTCTACCAAACTCAGGAGGTGAAACAGATACACTGGTAATCTTAAAGCAATATAAATTCTCAGCAATCTCCTCCAGAACTGACAAGTAAGAGGCTTTTTCCCTGCATCAAATCAGCATCTTCTGGCATTGAAAAACAGTAAAAATACCTCAGAAGTACTTTAGAAATCAAAGTGTGAGAAACTAGAGCTGTGAATTAGAACTTCCAGGCATCAGCAAGAATTTGTTCTATTTTTGTTATGCCTGGACCCAAGTGGAAAAGATCAGGCAAACGAGCCCCCACAAAATTCCTTTCCACTCTTGCCAAAGCAGGACTCACACTGTGGTGCTGGAGGCTGGAGCTGGTACCCAGTCAGCTGACACCATCCCACGGGATACAGGTCTGGGGACTCACAGTCCACCCACTGATCATACTCATCCTCCCAGCCATCGAAGTGGATCCTCAGAAGGCGGTGGATAATGCGCGTCACGGTGGCCACACACACCAGGCGAGGCTCCATCAGATCCACAGCCTCCAGTTTCATGCCAACATGAAACCCATGATTTGGAACTTCCTGGGGAAGAAAACAAGGCAAACATCAGTAAACAGGCATGTTCACTAAGATAGTTTAAGCACAGTGCTGAAAGAGGAATTTCAATCAATTTAATACAGAAAAAATCCAAGTACCACTGATGTTTCCTGCACCTCTGTGTCTGTTTAAGAATTCAGAGATGCCAACCTCCACTTACTCAAATGGTTCTTATCTCTAAAAGTCTGTTTTGCAAAACTGTGTTTAATGAAATGGGTCCATCCCATGCACTATGCCAAAATATAAATAAAATACTAATTCCAGTACAAACATGTATAATTTTTATTACCTTATTGAAGAGCTTTACTGGTGCTGCTATTGAGTCAGTTTCCCTGAGGTAGTCAAACCACTTAAAAGGGAGTTTTGCATAACCTGTGAATTTTAAACATTTTCATACATCAACTACAAACTTCATGTGTAAGAACAACAGCAAAAATAACACATTGGGAGTGTGTTACAGCTAAAAAGACAACAAAGAAGTCAAACATTAATAACAGAAACTTCCACTCTTTGAGCTTTGGTCTAAGGGACAGTCACCTGGACATTGCCCATTTACAACAAACAAGAAGAATGAAGCCCTGGGTAACATAAAAGGTATCATTTAAGATTAATCACTGAAACTGAAAGTTTTTTCTCCACACAGATTCTTGATCTCTACAAACGCCCTACACAAATGACCCAGAACACATAATGGAATTAAGCACATCCAGTTTCGCCCCTGTGGGGAAATAGCTCCACTATTGAAACACTTGAATTGTCAGGAACAGAATGGTAAGAATAAACATGGATATTTAAAAAATTTAATAAGGGTGAAAATAGCAGTAATATGGAAAACCAGAGGATTTTTTTCAAACTATTATAAAAGGAAGAAAATAATCTCTCAAAAATATATGTATCTGCTACTGAATATGCATAAAATAGGAATATCTTTTCCCTTGGGCAACTTCAACAACTGCTTAAACCAATAATTTTCTAATTCTAGCTGGAGCAATAACAGCTTGGAGGATTTCTCTGCAGCAGTGTGCAGTGATGGACACGCTGAAAATCAGCGGTGCAGTGGGCATGGCATGGCAGCTACAGCAGAGGGCTGGATCCCACCTCTGTGGGGGCAGAGGGCTGCAGCTCAGGGCTGCCACACCCAGTACTCACAGCCCAAATTTCAATCCCATCCCTCAAAGTGCCTAAGCCTTCATCTTCTACTGATTTCAGCATGGGATGAAGGTGTTTGGGAGGAATGAGCTTTGCCAAGTCCAATGATTTCACAGCAACTGAAGTTTCCACAATGTGCAACTTGGATAAGAGTGCTCATATTGGCTCTGGAACAGCTCCATGAGCAGGTGCAGGTACAGTTAATTAGTAAGGGCAATACTGTATCAATTCTGCATATTAATGCTTTTCTTAATGTAACATTCCACTGCTACACCAATAGATTTGTCCTCAAGTTCATCACATACAAGAAATGTGCATGTGGGCCTTGTCAGACCAAGCAGAATTAAGAAACTGTCCATTTTCCAGCTCATAATTTGGAAAGCAAAATACCCTCCTCATTAGAGCTAAGGAGCTTTGATCACTTTGATCCTATTAAAAACGCTAATGTGTATTATGCTCTGTATTTTACAGCTAGTAATTCCTCTTCCAAATGACTATTAGACTATTGCACGTGTGATTTATAATCACCTCTCACTGATGACACAGGACTTAGGAAAAACTGCAGTAAAAGGGAAAATGTACATGGAGATAAGAATTAGGTTGCCATGATACAAGAAACACTGAGTATCATAAATGTGCTAACAACAAAATCCACATTCTGAAAGCAGTGTTGGAAGAGTGAAGAGGCAAAGTCTCATCACCAAAGGCAGGTTTCTCTCCTGTCTCATCAGTTTCATGTATGTATTTCTAAAATGATTGATATACAAGTATTTCCTTCCATAAAAATATCTCTGTTGCAAGAGTCTCTGCCCCTCAGATTTTTGAGGGATGCTTGTGCCCATGAATTTCTAGGCAATAAATTCACAAATAAGCTGACTGAAAAACAAAACTATATCTGTATAACTGCACTTTCCACACACTCTAAGGTGACAGAGTTGTTACTGTACAACAACAAAAATGGTATAAAATTACTTTCTTCATGTTGCATTACACTGTAGTTATCATTAGAGAAATAATTCATTAAATACAAGTAGAAGCCTGCAAGAATGAGAATGGAGGGAAAAAGACATAGAAAATTATCATCATCTGCTGTTACAAAGCTATGATCCTCTTAAAAAGTGTCAGACCAAGGCAAAAAATGGGAAAAGGGACACAAAGCCTTCTGTAGGCACATGTGCTTGTGGACAGACAGCTTTGCCTCACAGGGGAGTTTATTCAGTGTACAGCCCTAAAGCTCAAGTTTATGTACAGCCTCCCAAAAATTGACTGGTATTGTGAATTAGCCTAAGTCTGAGATTCTTTACAATGTTCATTAATTGTTTTGGTGGCTAGGACTTCTCAACCAGTTACACTTTCTGAACAGCCCTTTTAGTGACTCTCACATTTCCCACTGACTTAGTGGAACCCTCAATTTCTGACAGCAAATGCAAATTATTTCAGCCAATAACCAAACTTTTTCCAAATGAAGAGTTGGCTACCTCTGGTTTAGATCACTTCCAAGTAAAGCTGTTGTATTTGTTTCAGACTTGAGGAAGTCCTAAAAAGTGACCTGAGTTTTGTAGGCTGAGTTAGGAAACAAAGCATTTGGCACATACAATATCACTGAGCAATATTCACAATAAAAGGTGTCAGAATGCTACTTGTACCTCTGGGTGGAGTTAGTTCAATCATGTTAATTTCACAGAAACCAACAGGGAAAATAGAAGGGGAAGTGGCATGGTAACAAAACCAATCAGACCCATCTGCTGCTTCTGAGCCATCAATCCCAATCATAAGATAGCCATCTGCTAACACCTTGGTAAAGAGAAACAAAATTCCACATTAAATACCTTCAGCTGGGTGAGAAGGCTAGCAAGAAAGCATGCCATGTTTCAAAAGAGTGAGAGTAACTCAATAATAATGGAAGCACACTTAGAAAGGCATTCAATTATAACAAAAAAACCCACCTCCAAATCATACCTGTCTCCAGGATTGTGAATAAGACTGTCACATGTACCTTTGATAACTGCAAAGTTAGGAGATCAACACTTCCTTCTTCTGATCTCTAGATTGTTTTTCTTGTGAACATCAGCTCTACTTCTAAAGCTTTCTAACTCAGCCTGTTCTTCATCTTGCAAGGACATTCACCACACCATTACTCAAAATCATACCCATACTCCTCCTCACTGGAAAGGTTAAACAATTCAGCTCAGCTGCTTTTTACATTCTCTTTTAAAGCAGATTTCACATGGATTGGCTCCCTTTCAATCAAGCTAAGGAAGAAGGACAGCCTTAAAATATCTTCATAGACTTCTGCAAGTCAGCAAGATGAGGTTTGGTTTTGAACAGTTGCAAAACACTTGGTATAATTAGCAGAAGATTTTCCTGCAAATTCATCTCACCCATATATTCTAAGTAAAGGTAAGGCTGAATTTCCAGAGATTAAAGTCAAATTTACAGGAGTATGTTTTCATAGCAGTTATATATAAACAATTAACAGACATACCCCATTCACTGTGTGAATGAACTGCACTGGTTTTGGGTTCGTGCTTTTTGTTTCAAGCCTGAATAAAGGTTAGTGCAAAAGGATTCCTCTTTGCCTCCCAAAAATGCACATTTGCTTTTTTACCTTTCTGATAGTTGCCACACATATTGCTGAAAGGTTTAGGGGGTCAATAGCTTCCAACTTCATTCCTTCTTTAAACCACTCTCCAGCTGCATCAACCTCCTTTACCTAAAGAATCACAGAACAGCAGCAGAAACAAAGAATTTAATGAGCCTGGAACAAAACACACCCCCACACTGCCAAAATAACAGACTGAAATACCTGTTCTACCACCTCTGCTTACATCAAGGAGATCAGATTCGGTAATAAAAGCAGAAATGCTTGTGCTGGGCCAGGATGTAAACAGAGTTTCAGGCCTGGTTTACACACAACAGGAACTAAAAGTTCCCAACCACCTCTGCAAAGAGTGTTCTAGCTTCTGAACTCACCTTCATAAATAAGTGTGGGGGTGCATCAAAATGTCCATCCTGTTTCTTTGTAATATCTACAGGGAATAATAGCAATATATTATAATATAGTTCAGAAGTTTTGTTCACAGAGCAAACAATATGTTTTTCTGAATATATTAACCAATACCATACAATCACTGGTGTGGGAGGCCCACAGCTTCCAGCAACACTCCCACAAAAATCAGGAGGACATAATCCTTCCATTTTCCCTGCTGACTTCAATCTGAGTTGCCTCTATAACATAATCATTCATGGAAAAAACCCAATATCTAGTATTTACAAGACCATTTGATTATGTCACAAAATTGATGAAAGTATTACATAAAAGCTTTCATAAAAAATTGCCATGTAAATTACTTTGCACTATGCTATGACAGAAAATTACATTTATATATTTTTTTTTATATAATAACATAATCACTTGAAATATATATATCTATATATGTCTTTTTATAAATGTTTTCAGTGAAAGTTGAATCATTAGGAAAGCTGAAGGCCTTTCCCTGAAGGGAAGCCTTGTGGAATGCTTTACAGAAATTCTGTTTCTGACAAAGGATTCCAGCTTAAAGGAACACAGAAATGATAAAAAACCCAGATTTTTTTTTGTTGTTGTTGTTTAGAAGCCTCAACTATTTCAAATTACAATTACTTTTGTATTTTAGGAAGTGAGGGCCTTAATTGTGTCCCTTCTATTAGACTGTCACTTCACTTTCCCTACCCATCCCCTAATGCCCTCTAAATCACATAAATACTGCAATAAAAAATATCAGACAGTCTTTAAACTTGCAAGTAAATAGAAATTCTGTATCTACTGGGATACTTGTCCACATCATGTTATATAAAAAAAGGAGTTAGATGTGAAGAAACTAGGAGTTTGTGAAGCAGGGCTGTACTTCCAGGTATCAGCATGAAAAGTGATGTGTACCATGCTTGAATTGTGCAGTTAAAGGTTTTTTTGCCTACATTTTGTTAACCTTTGTTTATCATTGAATCTTCTAAATAGCAACATACTACAAATCAACCTAAAGATTATTGTGTCTTTTCCACTGCTGTGTAATACATTAATTATAATTTTAACTGAAATTCCTGAGTGTAATTTAATTGGTAAAACCCCTGGGCCACATTACATATGTTTTTAAATGTAATAATAATAATAATATATAATAATGTAAACTACCATTATTCAAGGTAGTTTGCTTAATTGTATAAAGCAACAGAACTGCTTAAGCCAGACTCCTCCCAGCCAACAGCACCCACAAAACACCAGAGCAAACTCACCAGATCTTTTGAACCTGTGTCCTATACTTCGAGACCAGCCAATATGATGAATGAGTGGGCTGTACATATGGCACCAGAAGTCATCAGTTTTGTCCTCACTCTCCTCATACACCAACCTGAGGCGGCCCCCAATGACACTTTCCACCACTGCCACCCTTGTCCTGCACAGGTGAGTCTTGTCCACCACTTCCACCCTCATGGAAGTTTTAAATGGGTACTGCATACTCTCAGACACCTCGAGGCAACACAAAACACAGTCTGTAAGAATATCCTACACATTCTGTAAGAATATCCTCTGGTTTATATCCACCTGTCTATTAAAGCACTTGTTATTTAATTCAAGTACTTGTTATTTAATTCAAGTACTTGTTAATGAACCTGAAGAAATGACAAATTATTTCTCTATTATTTCATTGTAACAAAATGTTTCAGAAAACTAAGAATAGATCCTACAATGCCTAAATTGTTTCAAGGTCATCTCTTGAGATAATTCTCACACAAATTCAAGGAATTTTCCACTGACATAATGAAAGTTTGTTCAGTTGTTAACAATGGATGAAGTTACCTGGAGAAACAATTTTAACAAGAAAAACCTCAAGACTTTTTGCTCTTGTTTTGTCATCCACTCAAAATACAACATTTAAAAAACAGGATTAAAATACTTCATTATAAGGCATGGAAAACAAACCTTCAACATAATTAAAGCTGGCTGTTCACAAAAGTATTCCTTCAAAATACAGAAAAGAAAGGAAGAGAATGGAAATAGATGTTAATCTGCTTTGTGAAAATTGACTGTGTTTAAAAATCAATATCTGTCATTTGTCCTTTTCATTATCACCTCCCCAAAGGACTGAGATCTTGACAACTTAATTTGGCTTCTAACTGAGCCAATTTTAAAATAAAAATCAACAACTGCAGAAAAGCTTTTTGGTTGTTTTTTAAACAGATGCAGTGTAAAACAAGTTAAGTCTCATCTTTCTACTAAGAACTATATGCAACATCATATCACAATACTGGTAATTAAACTTACAGCACAATGTACAGCAGCTGCCACACCTGAAAACATGACTAAGACAGAAAAAAACGTAGTCTGGAGAAGGAGAAAAATACTAAGATTTAGAAGTATGATCTTCATTCCTTCTAGATCCATGCTATATTAACATATTCTGTTCAGTTTCGTGAAACAGTGCATGATAAAAATCATTCCTGAATTAGAAAAATCACTTTTCATTTTTCTTACATATCATAGGGTAACTCATGAGCACTTCTGGGTTTTCTGTGGATTTTTAAAATGGGGTATTTTAAAAACAAAATAGACTAACTAGTTTTTAAAGAAAGCTATTTTTCCCTGGAGCAGTTTTCCAAACACATACTGACAAGTGGAGACAACTGCAGAAAGGATTCCAAGGAAAACTGTATCACCTTCCCTCCAAGAAGGGGTTATGTGCCATTGTAAAGTATTTCAGTTCTTCACATTGTGGTGCAATTTTCTTTACAGAACATCATTGATATTGCATCAGCCTTACCTTCTGAGAAAAGTCAGGAGGAAGTGTTTTGGCACCAGTAAGTCGTTTCACTAGAAAAGCTTTCCAGTTTGTGTATTTGTGTTGGATAGCTGTTGCAAACAAAGGGGGAAAAAAAGCCACTGATTTTTAACTGTGTCCATTAGTGACAATATTAGAGTCAGGAATATGTGAAGAAGAAATCCCAGATGACTATTAAAACACCTACATGACAATAATAACAAAAAGCCTCTTTAGGGAATGAATGCTACCCAAGATTAGGTTTATGGGTCAGGGTAAAGAATTTAATAACCAAGTATAAATAAAATCAGTGCATGTTCCCATCACTGATTAGCCAACTGCTGCCACCCTGATTTTAAAAGCTTGGAGTTGCATCAGATGGGCTATTCCAAGAAACACTTTAGCATCAGACAAGCTGTTATTTTAACAAAAGTCAAAATTATTAATTCATAACTGTTGAAAGAATTGTTATGGTAAAAGAATACTTTGATATCTGGACCATGAACAAATTTAATCTAATAAAGAGACTTTGACATCAGTCAGTAAGGCCACTATTTACATACTTCGAGGAGGAACTAAGGGCTTCCCACTGGTTGCACACCAACCAACTGGGTGGATGTCAGACCCACAAACGTTGCACCAGAAGTCAAGACTTGAATCATTTTCAAAGCCTTCGTATCTCAGCAGAGCATTGTAGCCTGAAAGAAAGCATTTAAAAAAACCCACAAGAATTAAACAAGATTATAAAATATGTATTAATATTTCTTGTCCAACCATCATATACATAATGTAAGTTTTCTAAATGTAATTTTTTATTAGCAAGTTGTTTTTATGGCACATTTCTGGATGCTATTAGTGCACAGAATGGATTACTTTGATAAATGTGCATGTATTTTCATGTAAGTCAATTCAATTAAAATTAAAATTCTTGAACTACAAACCTTTAGAAGTTGTAAGAGGACAAAAATTACGCACAGTATCTGCTTTTTCATATCTTAGATCTGTCACCTTGAATTTCTAACTTTTTACCAAGACAAGTGATTTGCATAATGAGGCTTCTTGCCAGCTCTTATGCAGCTCTGCACAGCTCTTACTGCACTCTGTGGCAACAATAAAAAAACCAAACCAAGGATAGACATCCCCAAACATCACTGCAGCCACTGTAGAACAGTGACAGCACTGCAATGTGTAACCCACAGAGAGCTCTGCCAACCTGACCAGTGCCAGCATTACACTCACCAGGTGATCACTGACTAAATTATTAGATCCCTTCACACAGTTCTTTAGATTATTTTAATTTCAACTAAAACACATTTACCTGCTAATTTTACAATTCCAGCTATCCAGAAGACTTTGGTAGGTAGGCTGCAGTCAGTGTTTGGAACCTCCACTCGCACCCCTTCTGCAATATCTCCCCAGCAAGTCCCCATGGGTGCCTGTCAACGTTGGAATTAAAAAGTCACCAGTTCACTATGTGAAAATATTAATTTTTTGTTATCTCAGTGTTCTACAAGCAACTTAAGAAGACAAAATACTCAATATACATATAACAAACATATGGTTTGAATCCACTGTTTCTATGAGAATCTACTTTGGTTCTGATACCATGTTTATGTGCAATATTGTAATTGTATCCAATTATTTCCGTGTATTTACTGAAAAAAACCCTATAGCATCTCAAGTTTAAATATCAGTTAAGCACAAGCAAAAATTGTACATTCTCACAGGTCAGTTTTATCTATGATGTTTCAATTAGGAACAAACTACAAATGTTAGTGAGAATGGTAGAATTCCTATGCAATTCTACTTGCAAGAAAACTATGGTACCTGTAGCACAGACATCAAAACCTTTAAATTCTGCAAGTCAGGCATGCTGCTGGAAGAATGCCTAAAAATTATTTCTTGAATCTATTCTGATGATTTATTATGGTGGGGTTTATCATCCACAGGTTCACATCCTCCCAAAGGAACAGGTTTTCACATCACCTGCAAGTGATCCCTCCATGGAGCAGGCAAAAAGAACAGAAGGCTCTGAGTGGCAGCTTTTTAATGAACACCAGAAGGAAATGCACAGCAAGATCCCTCACACTGTCCTGTGTGAGGAATATGTTAGGAACAAGAAGGAATACATGCCTGATGAACTCATAAGGGTTTGCAGAAGATGGTGATAGAAATTACATTAAGTTTGCTATCTCCAGAAGAATATTTTATTGAACAGAGCATTGTGAAATGTCAGTCAAAGATGGTATTGCAGATACCAGAAATGCACAGTGCTGAAGAACCTAAATTCTTAACAGTAACTCAAATGAAGCTATATTGGTAACAAGCCAAAAAATTACTCAGTCTGCACTAAACTTGAGACTACCCAGAAGAGATTCATATTTTGGGTGTTTCAGAACAACAGTCACATCAATTTTGAGAAAAATAAATTCTTATCAGTACAGAGATTACCCAGCTATCACAGAGAGAACTGAAGGAGGGATCCTCTGGCTCTGCACCATGTCTCATTTACAAAGCTCTTTGCAAGCCCAGAGAACTGAACCACCCTGTGGGAACAACCTCCAACTGCACAGAATTTTTGCTGAGAGCTACAAGTGAAGAAATCTGGATTAATCTTGAATGATTAGAAATGACAATATTGGAATTTTGCTGGCAATCAGCAATTGCCACTAGCTGCACTAAAAGCTGAACTTCTCTTTAAAAAGGGAAACCCTTCACTAGTTGAAGCATTTGAGACAATATAAAACCTAAAACCAGTTTTTAACCCCTAAAGGAAATATAAGTATGTCAGTTTTTATTCTTGAAGCCTGATCTCTTCATGTTCTGCTATACCCATCTACACCAGTCTAGACCACAGAGCTCTCTTCTGCCAACTGGCAGCCAGAGAAAAATGCAACTGAAAAGATGATGGCTTATTTTCACACACAAAATATGCAGATATAACTTAAGTCTTATCCCATATTCACTGCCCTCTCTAAATTAACGTGTAGGTTTTTGAATTGAACTGGGGAAATAAACTTTTCAAACTGCATATTTCAGCAAATCTTGTTGCCTTGTATAGAGATACAGATGAGGCCAAACAATCAAAAATAGCAGTGCTGAATAATATCATAATCCAGCTGCACTCAATTGAAATACATTTTACTGCCTGCTCATCTATTCAGTTGATTCAGAGAGAAAAGTATATCAAAACACTTCTCCTGACATCAACCTATAATGGAAATTTCATTTCTAGAATGTGGATTGGTATAGAGGGAAATAGCAGAAAGTTAAATTTGTCCTTGTCTGTGAAAACATTGGTTCTGCTAGTTCTCCTACACCAATCCATATGGCTCACCCCTTCAAGAAGGAAGCCATCCTGTGCAGCATCACTGCTGAAATGCCAGACAAAGGTACTGTCCTGAAGGATGGTTTACAGCACACCACCTATACTGCACCATCTTGGTATCCTTCATTCATTAGGGATATTCTTAAGGCAGAAAGACCTGGATAAACCAGGGCTGTGACAGCCATCTTTCTTCATCTCTGCTCTGTCTCATCTGTTTAATAAATCAATGTTTGAAGAGTGCTTTTAAAAACTCAGAAAGCACTAGAGAAGTGTTAAGTCTTATTTATCTGCTGGCTGGAAGGTGACTGCAGTCTGGATTGGCATAGTGTGAACTAGCAGAACCATCATTTACAGGTAAGAACAAATTTACCTTTCAGACTCATGACGAAGAGATCCACTTCCCATCACTGTCAAACAAGGAGGAGCTGGTTCCTGGCTTCCTGCTTCAGGACATGACCTGGGAGGGTCTATCTGTGAGCACCAAGGGCCTTCTCTGCAAGGTAAGGGGCAGTCAGGAAGGGCCTGTTTGACAGGAGCACCTAAAGGCCAAGTATCCCCACATACACAGCAGGACAAAGAGCTCACATGGCTTAAATAAGTGGCTTCTAAAGGNNNNATATGTTGTTACCTGCTTTTGTCTTTGCCTGGTTTTGTAAAGTTGCTTGGTACTGGGCATATGCTGCTAATTTTGCCACTAAGGGCTGTTTTTGTAGAACTTTAGCCTTCTTTGTTGGAGGTTTACCCTAAAAAAACCCAACAACCCAAGTAAATAAAATCTTTTCAAACTCCCATCAGGAAATTTCCACAGGTCTGTAGCTATCTTTGGCAGATTTAAACTAAAATTAGAAGTACACAGAGACTAAGTATCACACAACTACACGTATTACAAAATAAATTTAAAAACCAGTAGTAAGGAATGTCCAAAAGATGACTTTTGTACTACTATTCCAACTTGAACAGCTTTATAGATTCACTGTTGTTTACCTGAAAAAAAGATATCTCTTAAAAGCAAGTCAAAATGAAGAACTTTTAATCTAATTTATAGCAATGCAATCTCTTGGCGTTTATTGCAACAAATTTGAGACAGGGTATAATGATCTTTCTTGACAATTCTCTATCTTTTCTTGAACACTCCAAAAGTGCCCAGATGATTACTTAATTAATATTTTAAGTGAACAGACATACCCCTATTTTGCAGCTCTATAAAAAAAGAACCCCACAAACCCAAGAAACTTATCTTAAACCATGCAGCCATCTGTACAAAAGCCCAATTTCACCACAGACGTCAGAAAGGATGTAAAGAAAACGGTGTCTGTACCGCTACCTGAAGCCTGGCCAGAATGCTGGCCTTCTTGGAGTTGGAGGAGTAGCTTCTGGAGCACGACACGCTGCAGAAGCGCTTGGTTTTAGAGTAAAAAGCGTCCCGGACGCCAACCATCCCACACATCTCACATGTAGCTAATCAGAGGAGAGAAAACAAAAAATAAACCCCAAAAATGTTAAGAGTGTAGTTAAAACCACAGTAAGAGTTCAGAATGAAGGTACTGGAAGCGGCACCATCAAATGGTATCTGAGGGTTTGACCCCAAAGAGGATTGCATAGGAAAAGGATTTAATATTTAAATGCCACCAGTGATGTCAGTGAAACACCAAGAACCTCAAGTTCACTGCTGAAACAGTGCCTCTTTCTGCTCCCTATTAATTTTACCCCTGATGGAAGTCAATGATCCAGCTACAGCAGCTCAAGCCAATTTCTGGTTTTTCACTATTCTAAAGGAAACATCTGCTTTGAATCTGGGCCTGCCAATCTTGATTTCCTCTAAATATTTAACACTTCCAACCTGAAATAAAACCAGATCTCTTGTTTGATTCATAAATTAGTATATCCCAAGTACTCCAGCCCACCAAAGTTTTCTTCTGGCTGGAATCATGTTTCAGAGGTGGACAGCATCACCCACAGTGTCCTCCATGATGGGTAAGACTTGGAGACCAACTAATGCCAGTGAGACAATACCAAAATTCTGCCCAGAGAGAGTTCTACACTAATCACTAGGATTTCACATAAAATGTTTTTCCCTGATAAGAAATCTTTCCTTGTAAATTAATTTTCCTAGTATCCTCCAGCTCACAGCTAGTGGGGAGTGAACAGGTATACACTAACAGGTTTTATATAGTAGCAGTAATTAAGTTTTCCTACAATAGGAAGAAATACATTTAAACATACTGTGTATGTAACCTAAAGGGCAGAGAGAAGGGATGCCTGGCATAGAGAGAACACACTGACATTGTCCTCAAGCTCCAAGAATAAAACCAATGCACATGAGAACACAGACATGCATGGTCAGATAGACACAACACATTTGAGAGGAGGGCAGATGTTCCCATACTATTTCTTCCCTATCAGCAGGATTCAAACCCTCTCTTATCTCAATTTAGCAGAACCCAAACAATTCCCCCTCCCAAAACCAACCAACCCAAAACCCTCCAGCTGCTTTGGTCCCTTTTCAGGTGGGATCAACATTTGGGATTGGACCCTCACAAGCCAGCACAGGCTAAAACCCATCAATACCCAACTCCTTGCACTCACACAGCACATACTTACCCATGCCAGATTTGCCATCTGGATAAGTATAAACTTGCCCATTGTTCTTGATAATTGGGAGACTGGATGGCAAAGGAGCAACCTCCTCCTCACTCTCATCTGAACTGGAGCTGCTGCTGGTGTCCTCACTACAACTATCATAACCGTCAAACATCCCGAACGAGTCTCGGCGTTTCCTTTCCACTTGGGAACTATGTTCTGTCTAAAAATTAAAAATAACCAAACAACAAAAGAAATCAAAGAACATCAGAATATTCCAAATGCAAATATTTCAAAGTCAAGCTTAAAAAGTTTCACAGGTCAGTCTTCAAAAGCAGATATTCATTCTAAGGCACTGATGTATCAGCACAGACATGAGCCATGTATTGCCAATTACATGAGCATTGGTATAATCAAAATTGGCCAATTTTTGGTACTGTGATATACAGGAAGGAAAAAAAAAATCTATGTCATGATCCACTGAGAATACACAGGAGCCATCCATACATTTAATTTCCTTGGTATCTTCAGAGTGCATTAAGCCTGATGTGCTGAACGCTGACAGCCACAGGGATCTTATATGCAAATCAGCACATTCCAGATGGCTGCAGCCAATTCTACTAAAATTCATTCATTTGAGAAAGCTGGGCAGAGAAAAGACAGCTCAACCAAGAGGTCACTTATACCACAGGAACAGGAATGAGAGGCTCTCTGCTCTCATTGGCTTGTGGGGTTATCCATAAATCACTCAGCTCCCCTGTGAGTCCGTGACTCCCGTGTGAAGCAGGAACACCTCTTCAGCTCACAGGGCTGTTCTGAGGATTAATACATTAACCATTATGAAGAGCTCAGTTACTATGGCAATAGGGTCTGTACAAATGCTGAAAGATAGAAAGGTGACTAATTTGACACTGTCATATACAAAAACTTGTTACATAATAGTTTTTCTATAATCAAAAAATCTGAAGTAGGATAAAACCACACAATTTTGAAGAAGGCATGACAGCTAAGCAATTTCCAGCAACGACATAAAAGAAGCAAGAGATTAACTGATGTACTTTTTCTGAGGCACATCCACCACATGCATTTTGATACAGTGACAGTTTTTACTTAATATCTTACACAGCTCTATTGAAACAAGGCTGCTCCTATGTGAGCTGCCCTCATTACGAAAAAAAAATGACGTTTCAAATTATTTCCAAAATCTTAAATTGTATTTATTTACTAAGTTTGAGAGGAAATAACTAAAGAGAAAACAAAGACATTCTACACAAGTTAGGGGAATGAAATACAGACAAGAAAACAAGAAAAATTAAGAAAGCCTTTCCCTCAACTTCCTTTTCCAAGAGCTAATTTTAGTTAAAAGTCAGAAGACAAAAATAATGTGATTGGGCTTTTCCTTCTTAAATTGCATTTGGATTCATGGCCTCAAGACCTCATCACAATTCCCCAAATCCCTTTTCTAGATCATATGCCTAAACATCTTTGTTAGATCTTATTCAAGCCTTTCTATGCCATGCTATCCCTTTATTATATTATATTCTCCTTTGCAACAGAAATAAATCTTATTATGAAAGATTTTCCTAATAGTTACAAGGGAAAACTGATTTCCACACTGACCCAATCCTAGCATGTAATTATTAAAAAAAAAAATCCTCAAAAAACCCAGTAAGCACAAAAGGTTATGCAATGAGGCAAACACATTTAACACACAGTAGCTCTGAAACAAAACAACAAAAAAAGTCAGTGTAATGTTAATTACGAATATTCTCCTCAGCAAAAAAAAAAAAAATTAAAATTGTATTAAACCCAATCAAATTTAGGATAGGGCATAACCTGACAACTTCCTGAAGGCACTGACACCAGCACTCAGGGTGCCTGTGGGATTGGTAGAGGAAACACTGAGCCATGGCAGACAAAGCCCAGCCCTGAGCCATGCTGGCAGCAGTGTCACCTGACCCATCTGCCACCAACATGCACCACCAGTGACTTGTTTGTGTGTGCACGTGTGTGCAGCTTAAGGCAGAAGTTGAGCACAACGTTGCCATGGATACAGTATCCTGCCAACACTGCCAGGAATTTTCAGAGCAGAAGATGCAAACTAGTAATCTTCCTCAAGATTTCAGGAGCTCCTTAGCATCTCCCACTGTTTAAGTTCTCTTGACCCCAGTCTCTGCTAAGATATAAAGTGTGATTCCACAAGAACCATTCCCAGCAGTACTACCAGAGCACTGTGATATTTAGGTTTCATGGCAGACACTCGTGGTGTTTCAGAGCCCAGGGAAGGATCTCCCTCTTCATGCCCTCATCCTCCCTAAGTCAGCAGGTCTGATTTCACCATGAGATTAGGGCCTCACCCCGTACCAAGGTGTGATTCCATGGCTTCAGCCCTCCTATGGAAGCTGCAGTACAAGCCATTCTGGGGGTATCCCCTTCCCACTCCAGACTGGAGAACCCCAGACCTACAGGGCAGCAGCTTTGCTCAGTGCCCTGCTGGCAGAGGTCTGAAATGCTGTCACAGCTCGGAAAGAATTGAAGGGCAGCCCATTCCCAGCCCCTCCAACTCCCCAGTGCCAGGGAAGGTGGAAGAATCAGAAAGCTGGGGCAAGGTGAAGGACCAGAGGCTGGAGCACAGGGTGAGGTGACCACCACAGCAGTGCACCTTTTGTTGTGCTTTTGCATCCCTTCCATTTAGAACCTCAATATTACAGGTAAGCTTTCTTTGCCAAAATATCCACAGACAAGAAGGAAAATAGTTTCTCTTTGTAGATGGAAAGTTGGGTGCTCAATTAGGAAAAACGGTTCTTCAGCATTACACAATTTCAAAAGCAGCAATCATCAAGTTTTTGAGTTTAACTACACTGTCAAAACAAATCTCATGTATCATCTTTCCATTTACTTAATATTCAGCCAAATTGTTCCAATTCAAAATTTTTGAACATCAAATTTGCAATTCAAATCAGCATCTTTGCTCACCATTTAAAAATAATACTGTAGTTTTTATAAAACATTTGTATCTCGGCTTTTGCCAGAAAACAACCATATTTGCCAGATAATTTATGCAGGACATGCTTAATGTTAATTTATAGTTATTACCTGGATTGCCATTGGGGAAACCACTCAAAATGTTTCATGAGATTTCAAAAAGGCAGAGATTGCAGGAAAAAAAACCCCCCAAAATACTTTGTACACAAAAGTAGGTGAAAGGGAAGATGATATACAAATAACTATGGTGGAATTTTTGTAGAGCAGATCAAGACTTCTATTTTGATAATAAACCCACAAAGGTTCCTTTTAACCCATACTGAAACACGGCATTTATAGAAATAAATTAACAACATGAGGAAGCTTCGATAACCCTTCCTGCAGAATTTGGGTGCACAAAAGGAGCTCTAACATCTGAAAGTGAAAAAAAGTTAGGGCATTGCTCTGAATACAGAGGTTAAAGACACATCCTTACAAAAAGGACAATGCATGCCTCAAAGAGAATTACAGAGAAGATAAAGCAGCTGCTTTGGTACAGCAGCAGCCTGCAATTCCTGCTGAGTTCTTGCTTACTGGTTGTATCTTTTTCTTTTGAAAATCAAGTACAAAATTTGCCCATTCCTGATTTTCTAGGGCCTCAATCTTTTTCCAGAAGCTCTTAACCATCTCACCAACACTTCCTGAGGTGCTCACTGTGGTGAGCTTCATGAGAGATACCAGGAACTCAGAACCATCTACCTTATGCACACATTCTCTGTCCCTTTGTTGTTACGCCTCCTATCTTTGAAAAAGGCAAAAAGAGGACCCAGGAAATGAGAGGTCCAAGTGCCTCATCTTATGCCTTGTGAGGGGATGGAACCAGCAATGTTGGAAGTCATTTCTAGGCACGTGAAGGACATGCAATTCTTGCTGAGTCCTTTTAGGCTCCACAGCCAACAGTAACACCTTGTCTAGCTTGAAGCAGCACCTCCCCACAGCAGCTGCAGGGCCTTGGGTTCAAAAACAGGTGTGCAAAAAAAAAAAATCCCAAAAGCAAACCCTCACATGAACATCAAACCAGTTTCCTACTCTTCAAAGCTGGATGTAGCCCTAAAAATCACGCTGAGGGGGTTTTCTCAAAACACAACCAGATCAGTGTCCGACTTTTAACAAAGCAGGGAACAACCTCCTGCCTATGCACAGAAACTGCTTGGAGCAGGAGCCTGCCTTGCTATAAACCAGAACCTTGCAGCTGGTTAATGCCAAAAGAGCAGCAGCTCGAGAACTACTCCCCTCCTAGAGCCCAGCTGTACAGCAAGCAGAAGCAATGCACAAACAAAAGAACAAGACGAACTTTCAGGCATTCTGGCCAAGGCTTATTTTCCTAATAAGATTACTGGTTCCTCAACAGAGGTTTTCAGTCAGAGCACTGTGAAGGGTAGGGTGAGCAGCTCTGGCAAATTACCCCATACTATTTGCTCAGGGGGTTTCTTGCATACTTTTCTTTATTGGAGGGATGGGTGGAGAAAGGAACTCTTAAGAACTGCTTTCTTATTCTGCCCAACTTCCCATTTTCCTGTTCTTCCCCTCCTCCCTGTGAATACTTGGCAACAGAGTATTTTTAAGAAATACTTTTAATTAAGCATTACATAAGGCAAATGGTATGATAAAAGAATATACTTAAGGAAATTAGTTTCCCTGAGAGCAGGAAGGCAACTCTAAGAAAATAACCAGTTTCTCACTCTTAATATACATTTTTATATATACACACATTGAATTTGATCAACACATTACAGCATACATTCTTTGAGTGCAATAACTATTCTTATAACAAAATTTTGGGCACAAAGGGTAAGCAATCCAAGGCCAAAACAAAAGCCATTTCATGTTAATTAGACATCAAACACTTAATCAGGAAATGGCTTTAGTGGTTTGATGAAGACTTCGCTCAAGCATTGGCAAAATTTATGCAAAAGAGTTTTGAAGGTAAAACCTTGCAAAAAAACCCACCCTATGTTATGTAACCAAACCTCTTGCACCCAGGTAAGTGCATCTAGCCACAGGAGGAGGATTCAAAACAGCCACAGAAAGGCTTCAAACCACTCCAAATTGTTGTTGCACCCACTGAATTCAATCTGGGGCTTGATTTCAGAATGGCAGCAATTTGGAGCTTGGAGTACAAGAGCTGTAGCTCAGGAAAGGACCACCAGCACCTGAACAGAGGCATCACTTCCTATATTCAGCTCCAACCCCCCAAAATGGGACAGAACCATGGACAGATGGGATCTGAGGCCAAGGTCAAAAATGAGGTCACCACAACCTTCAAGCCAAGGGTCTATTGTAAGACAGATTTACTTTAATCACATATCCTTAATGGATCTAAGGGTGTTTCCAAATTAGACTTAAATTTGATGCAGAGGTTTTGTTTTCAAAAGTTCATTGATGCTTTATGCTACAAGCTTAGTTTCAGCTCTGGATGTTTAGGAAACACTATGAGAGAACTAATTTATTACAATTCTTCTGAATGCAAGTTGGCCAAAGTAATTTACAGTAGAATAGTAGCTTGTCCCTGTGGAACTGAAGCCTAATTGTGCCTCAGAACACGATCAAAAAAGAAAATTCAAACACGGTACCAATTTAAAGAAAACATACTTTCAGCTTTTATTAAAAACAAACAAACAAAATCCCCCAAAGCTAAACATCTTGGGATTCCAGGAAATCAGAACCAACCAAACTTACTTTTTTTATATAAACAACTCACCTCTATCTGGAAATGTGCCTTCCACTCTTATTATAAGTAAAATCTCTGCTGGAAAATTACAGAAATGTTTTTTCCTGTCTCTTCATTTGCTATGTATGACAGCATTTTGTCTGAAGCCAGTTTCTGCTGTTTGCCAATGGTTTTGTCCATAGCCTCTTCCCCAGGGGGTTTCACACAAGAGGGAAGACTCTTTCATAAAAAAATATATCACATTAGCAGGAAATTTTGGAGGAGGGTGTGATGATTAATATGTGAAATATCTGAATTTTGAGAAAAACTAAAAATCTGTTACAAACTCCATTATGTTTCCACAAAACCCTTACAGGAGCATCTGGAAGAGGCAAATATTTCACTTTAAACACTGTGTTACCATTAAGAAAACAAACAAACAAACTCCCGAACCCAAATAAAATAACAAATTTAAATGTAAAATACCCCCAAACCACCACCAACCCAAAACCAAAGTCTTCAACACCTGAATTCATTTCACGTGCTCAGAGCCAGGTTCAGCAAATGATCCCACATGCCCAGAGTGTACCAACTTACCTGAGAAATGAAGGAATGCAGTAGTGGTTTGCAGAAGATATCAAAAGCCTTGCAAAATTAAATCAAATTTTAGAAGGTAAGAGAAATCAAAGCCAATGAGAGGGAACTTTTGTGCATATTATTACTGCTGCCATTCTTTGGGGAACAATTAAGAGAATTCTTACTTCCAGTTTGCAATCCTTGTCCATATGCACAAGCTCATATGCTCTCAAGAACAACACCTAAACTATTCCTGGGAGTAAAGATGCCTCTGCACAGTTTCCTACAGCCTGCATTACACACGTCCACAAAACGATGCCTAGGCTGAAGGAATGAGGAAAGACAATTGACCTGCCAAGATTTACTGCCTTTTTAGGGGAATATATTGTTTTAGTTCTCATTAAATACTCCAGGTTAGACTCTCATAGGCTTGGTCCACTCCTTTTAAGTCAAAATTAAGCTGTTGAACACAATAAATAGGTAAATGCGGCTCCTGAGACCTACCAAATAATTTTAATTTAAAATGCAGGAGATTGCCCTGCAGCTTTCAGCTTTGACTGGATTTAGACATGAAAAATCATAGCAGCCAGCCACATTTTAAAATAAATTTATTTTTCACACACGAAATTTTTTTTACCACAGTCAGCATACGCTTTGTAGTAGGAGTTAATTTTTAAAGCCACAGCAGGCAGAAATTGCTACACTTTCAAATATTTCCAGCAACAACCTGAAAGTGAAACTTGTTTCACGAGTTTACTGCTCCTTACAAAGAGAACAAAGTCACAATACCAGAAGTCATAAAAATTGCACGGGGAGGAGGGAAGTGGCTACAAAGAATCCCAAACTTTTGAGGCGCTGTTATTAAAGAAAACTCTCCAGCGCCTAACATGAGCACGCTGGACAAGTGAACTTTAAAGGCTGGACTACAGGAGGAAGTTGCTGAAACCCGGCACTAGAGCGGAGCAGGGGGAGAAGCGGCTCCGAGGGCGCCCGGGAGAAGCTGAAACTTTTCTCCGAGGGAGGAGAAAGGAGGGGGAAGGACAAAACCCGCCCCTGCACAGCCGGGCCACAACAAAGGGGTCCCGCCGTGCCGCCCCCACGTGTCTCTGCCACATCCCCCCGCCGCTCCCCGGGACCCTCCGCGAGCAGCAGCGCCCCGGGGAGCGCCGGCCCTCCCCCGGGGCCCCCGCCCCGGGCGGGCACAAAGCCCCGCACCCCGCGGGGCCGCCCCCGCAGCACCCGGGGGTGTCCCCGGCTCCCTCCCACACGCTGCGGGGCCGCCTCCCCCCGCACGGGGACCGGGGGTCGCTGAGCTCCCAGCCCCGGCTGAGCCCGCGCCGCTCCCCGCCTCAGGCGCTGGGGGTCCCGCGGGGCCGCCGCGGCCGCGCCTCCCGCGGGCTCCGGTACTCACCAGCTTCTTTGTGTTTTCCATCAGGCCCTCATGGGCAGGAGCCGCCCGCTGCCTCTGCGCGCTCGCCCCGGGGGCTCGGGGGCTGCGGGTGCCCGCCGTCGGGGCCGGACCCGGCGGGGCAGGGGCGGCCCGGGCGGTGCAGCCGCTCCGAGCGCCGGAGACCGACCGGGACCGACGGCGGCCGCCGGGACATCAACAACACGAGCGCGCGGCTGCGCAGGCGCGGACACGCCCCCGCCGGGCTCAGGCTGCGAGGGGCGGCCCCACCGCCATATCCCCCCCTCTCTGGGCGAGACCACTCGTTACCGGGGGGAGCGCCCCGCGCCAAGGCGGGGACCGCGGGGATAAGAACAGCCATGTCCGCCAGCGAGTGGCGGTGCGCGCGGAATGTCCCGGTGAGGCGGCGGTGAGCAGCCGGCGAGGGACGCGTGTTTCCTCATGGGGGAGGTCTCCCCCCGCGGGCCCTCAATGGAGCGGCCCAGACGTGGCTGTGTCACGTGGAACTCCAGGTGGGCGGGGGGTGGAGGCAAAGGGAGGCAAAGAAAGGGGTCACGTGACCGCGCCTCGCCGCCGGGGGCGGGGCGGGGGCGCGGCCAGGTGCGGGTCACGTGCTGTGGCGCACGTGTTCCGGTTCCGGGTCTGGTGCGGGGCCCGGGCGCGGCAAAAGCGCCCAGAATGAAGGCGGCGAAGAAAGCGCCTAAATTGGCCAAGGCGGCCAAAATGACGAAACCCAAGCGGCCGGCGAAGCGGCTCCCGGCTGTGGCCGATCAGGGAGCGGCCGAGGCGGCGCGGCGCGCCCGCCACCTGAAGGCGCTGAGCCGCGCGTCGGGCGCCGAGCGGGAGCTGGAGGAGCTGGTATTCGGCGACAGCCTCAACGTGGAGGAGGACGAGCTGCTGCGGCGCCTGGCCGAGCCCCGGAGGGTACGGCACAGCCATCCTGCGGCCCTGCCCGAGCCAGCAGCGGCGGCCCCGGGCGGGCTCGGTGCTCGCTGCGGCCCCGCCGCTCCCCCCCGGCTCCGAGCCGTGTCCCCGCTCACACGGCCCGCTCGGTTGTTTCAGGTTACTGCTGCAGAGGGGAAAGGCCTCCAGGAAGAGTCTAGCGATTCGGAGGTGGAAAATGAAGCGAAAGGTGACGTACTGCCCCAAAAGCCAGCCTGGGTGGATGAGGATGATGAAGCCGAGGAAAAGTGAGTTCAGTCTGGGTGGTGGGAATGACGTGTTAGGCTTGGGAGTGACTGAAGTGGCCTTGGTTTGAACGATCTTTGTGTTCTGTGTGTTCTTCCCCTCCAGTGTTGATATGACCCATAAGTACAGGAAGGATTTCATGAAAAGTGATGCCGAGACAACGCTTACAAAGAGAAAACTAAAGAAAAGGCTTGAGGAACAGTGAGTTTTGTTAATGTTTTGTGGCTGACTTAATTGAGATGAGATCATGGCCCTCCTGGTGGGTGCCTGGAGGAAGGTGTCAGACTCTTTTCAGTGGTGCCCAGCACAGGATCAGGGGCTGTGACCATAAACTAAGACACAAAAAGTTTCTTTCCATGGAGGGTGACACAGCACTGGAACAGCTGCTCAGGGAGGTTGTGGAATCTCCCTCTGGAGACATTCCAAACACATCTGGACACGTTCCTGGGTTACATGCTCCAGATAACCCTGCTTTGTGGTGGGGGTTTGGGCTGCGTGATCTCCAGAAGGTTGAGCTCCCTTCCAACCCAATGATTTTGTGAGCTAAAATAACATTTATGTGATATTCAAAGTCGTTCTCTTTATCCACTGTGCTCATGTGGCCTCTTTAAAGCCAATGCTTCCTGCAGTATTTGCAGTGTTTTTAAATAAAATGTGCATTAGGATTGTCTAGACTAGTTTGTTTAATACTTACATTACTCAAAGTGCACAAACTAATTTGTCTTCTAGGGAGTTATACAAGAAACAGTGAAATCTTTTTTTTTTTTTTTTTAATGAAAAGCTTGCATTGTATTCTAAGTGCAAGTAATCCTGCAAAATTCTGACTGCTTCTTCTAAGTACTTAACTCATAGAAGGCAATTACTGTCTCATAACAGTTAATGGGTTTTTTCTCTTCCCCCCTTTTCTTGCCAGGTTTCAGCAAGCCATGGGAGGAGTTCCTGCCTGGGCTGATCTGAAAACCAGGAAGAAATCCAAAAGGACTTTGAGTGATAGTAAATATGTCTAATACTATTCTGATAAATGTTTCTGTCATTCCTTGTTCAGCTTGCTAGAAAAGAATTACTTTTGATGTCTTCTCAGTTTCAGTAGTGTGATAATATGCTGGATAAGTCAGCTATTCCTTCAGTGTGCTTTAATTTAATTTGTTTCAGTGAGGAATGTGTGTGTTGATTTTGCTGTGGATGTTTTTGCAATTAGCTGTTTCCTTGTGCTTTGGTTTAATGAGGTGACAGTGATGAAGATGATGATCTGCTATGCAGGACTGGCAATTTCATAACAAGCTCGGAGTCTCTGCCAAGAGGGATTTTAAAGGTAAAGACAAACCTTATTTTTCCACTTTGGTTGGATTTAAGTGCACACTTTGGTTGTGTATAAAATTAGTGATTCTGTGAATTTGTTTCTGCAAACAGAAGCTCTAGAGGATAAAAAAATTGAATAGTTCACATGAAAGCAAGAAACAATAAACTGAGGTGGATTGTTTGACTTAAGAATTTTCTGCACTCAAAACAGCATCCTGTAATAGGATTTCAATTTCTGCAGAGAAGGATGGAATTCTCCCACAACTTTGAAGCTACTGAAATGGTCTTTAAGAAGACAGCCTTAAATGAGCATTTCTCACACTATCTCCTGCAGCTATCTCAGATGAGTCAGTATGCAGCTGCTTTTACACTCACTTTTAAAGGCTGGTGAGTTCAGCCTGTGTTTGCCTTGGAGCAGCTCCCTGAACTGGCTGTGTGTGCTCTGCTCACCTCATGCTGCACAGGACTTCATCACCAGCCTTGAGGTCTTGTAGCATAAAGAGTAATTGGCTTTTTATTCAGCATAAGTGATTGTTGGGATTCCTTTTAGCTGTCTGATCTGTGTTGTAGATGAGCACCTGCCTTCCTGCCAACCAGGAACGTTTTGCCAATGGAAAGCTGGTGACAGTGCAGTTTCATCCTTCAGCTCAAGTGGTGATGACAGCTGGGCACGATCGCTCGGTGTCCCTCTTCCAGGTGAAGAACTTCACTCTGTGCTCTGCCAATGGTCACTAACACAGAACCTTCTTTTTGAGTGTACATGGAAAAGCCTGGAGTGGTGGACCTTGTTTTCTCTCTTCCTCTGCACACTGGGTGTGATGTCTGTGGTTACAATTGAAATTCCTTGGTTAAAGGCATCTTGGAAGGAATTTCTATCTGTGGCTTCCCACCAAGCACATGCAGAGTACTGGCAAACACAGTTGTACCAGAGTTTTTAGCTGAAGATTTGTCTTTAAAAACGTTTGGTTTGAAGGTGATGAGGACTAGTGAGGTTTTTTGTTCCTAAGTTGTTTGGAGAGCCTGTAGAGGGGGAGCCAGCCACTTTGCTTTGAGACTGTAAAATTGCTGTGAAATCATATTGGGGATGTAGAGGCTGTGCTGCAGCAGGAGGGTGCTCATCCTCAGACACTGCCCTGCTCCTCTGAAAACTACAGATCCTAATATTATTTAGGAACTTTTAGCATGGCCCAGTGTCAGTGAAATGGTGAATGTGATATTCCCACAGGCCTGCAAGAAAACCCAAATCAAAGCAGATGTTTCCACTTAGAAAAAGCACAACAGAAGTGATGATTTGAACAAAGCATGGGCGAGATGAGGGAGGGCAAGAGGTGTGAGGTGTATCAGAAAGGCAGGGAGTGCCTGTTACATGAGGTGAGGGGCTAAGAACCAGGTCATTTGTAGGAGAGAGGAAGAGTTCAGTGCTTCACAGTGGTGTACATCTTACTGCTTAAGTCTCAGCTGGGTAGTTGATAGGATTTTTCTCTGTAAAAGTATTTGATATATTCCTCAATATGACAACCTGGTTTGTTACTTTCTTTTTTGAAGGTGGACGGTATAAGGAACCCCAAAATACAGAGCATCTATTTAGAGAGTTTTCCAATTTATAAAGCTCATTTCAGTATGGATGGAGAACAAGTTATAGCCACTGGTACTCACCACAGCATGTTCTTTGTGTATGACATGATGGCTGGGAATATCATCCCTATCCCAAAAGTACGAGGTATGTTTTGCAGCTCTGAGTGTCCAGGCACAGTTCAAGCTGTCTCAAATAAAGATGGCACATGAATTTGCTTTAAAAGGAAGTGCAGTGGGTTGGAGGTTGTATTTTTAACCTGTCTTTAAGGAGCTAAAGTTCTTTGAGTGTTAATTTTTCTGGGATAATAATTATCACACAGGAGCGATGTTGAGTTCAGCTTCACTGTGACAGCATATTGCAAAAATAAAAAGCCAAAGTGGAGTCAGGTCTTAGTCATCCTACCTCTAAATGTTGAGGTCAAAGAATAAATTACACCAATTTCAAGTTTCAAATCTCTTTTTAAAGGTGTGGAGGAAAAATTTCTCAGAAACTTCGAACTCTCTCCAGATGGATCATTTATGCTGCTAATTGGAACTTCAGGTTACCTTCACTTGCTGTCCATGAAGGTACTTTCTCTGTGTGGTTCATGTAGCTTCACTTCCTTGGTCCCTTCTCCCTTTTGAATCTGCTTTTGTCTCATCTGCAAAGCACTCTTAACTTTCAGCTTAAGCCAAGGTATGACACATAACTGTGACAGCCCTCAAAAATGTGCTGCTGAATCAACCCACAGCTTTAGGGAATTATTTTGGGCTCTCTGAGACTTTGTTCTGCAGCTCTGTGGGGCTGGTGTTGCTCAGGGCAGTTCCATGGGGGTTTCAGCTGGAAGAAGCCCTGTCAGTGCTGTATTTCAGCTGCTTGCATGAGCACTGTGCTGGCAAAAGGAATGGAAACAGCATGGGAGCAGGCACCTGGGGATGGGATGGAGGAGCAGTTTTTGGGAGTCATGCTAGTGCATGCTGTTGTACCCTGTTCATGAATCATGCCAAACACTGATTCATAATGCACAGAGCAATCTTTCAGCTGAATTTTAAAATGCCATATGATGGCAGCTGGATTTGTTTTAAACTTTCACAGGGAAAAATACTTTTAAAGGAGAAAGTTCAGTTCTGTTGTGTAACTCAGGCCCTTCAGTGAGGGAGCAAACAAGTGTTTGTTGATCCAGCTGTAGTTGGACTCAGGAGCTTGTGCCCTGCTCTGCAGGCACTGAAAATGTTGGTGCTGTTCTCTGAATGTCAGGGTAGCTAACTTAAGATTTTTGTGGGACAGGAAACAACTTTCCTGTAGATTTTTGGTAGAATCTCTGTCTCCATGGTTCATCCTACAGACAAAAGAACTGATCAGCACTATGAAGGTGAATGGAAGGTGCACTGCCTCTGCTTTCACCCCAGACAGCAGTAAAATATACAGCTATTCAAGTGAGTATTCCAGCAGCTCTAATCATAATTCTTTTTAAATTGTGTGAGTCCTTAGAAGTCACCATTTTAGAAAAATAATTAAAAAAATTATGCCAGTATCTCACCTAAAAACACAACCACGTGATCAGTCATTAAAGAATGGAGTTAACTATTTTAGTAGGCCTTTAATTGTTGGAGTTTTTTTAGAATAGCCTGTATTTGATAGTTGTAAATGAACTTCTAGTTGTCATTTTATTAAATTTATTTTAGCAAAATAGACCAACAAAGTGATGTGTATATGTGGTTTCTCTAATATCCTTCATTCTGTAACCAGAGGAAGGTGAAGTTTTCATTTGGGATGTGAGAAGCAGAAAGTGTCTACACAAATTTGAAGATGAAGGTTCTTTGGAAGGAAAGTGCATTGCTGTTTCAAAAAATAACCAGTATGTGGCATGTGGGTAAGTGACTAACAGCTTTGACAGCTTCTCCTGCTCTCATTTTGAAGCTCTTAATGAACTTATGGATGTCTGGTGAGAGTGTAGGAACATGGTTGGGTTCTAATAAGCTTAGAGTAGACATAAATAGATGAATATTCCCTGTTTTATGATAATAATTTACTTTTATTTCTGTGTAAATATAAAATACCATAGTACACCTAAAACAGTAGGAGTGACACTGGTGTTAGTATTGCCATGTATGGGTCCAGCAGTTAATTTTGAAATCACACTGACAGAAATTACAAATTCTGTAATAGGAATGGTGATTCAGGGTCTTCTCCATTTTCTAATTCTCTTCCCTGTACTCTGAATTTGTCTCCTGAAAGGCAACATGTTAGCCTTTCACAAGGAGCTTCAACTCAAAGCCACAAGCTGAAACTGCTTCTCTAGGTACATTTATTGAGATGCAGTTTCAGCCATTGTCTGGATTCTTTTAAATGGGAATAGCAAATAAATACAGGAGCATTTTCCTAGCTCACTGCAGAAGAGGATTTTAAAGTGAGCTTATGCTACAGTTATAAAACTTGAAGTTACTTCAGAGCAGTTTGACACCAAACTCTCCTTGCTTTGAATTCACACTGGTAAGAGAGGGGCTCATCAGAGCTGAGTCTCTGAATATATAAGTAAAAAGAAAACCCAAACTAGCCAAAACCTAAACCCCTCCACTAAATACTGTTATAAACTCCAAAGGAAAATCAAGCTCCAAACAAAATATTATTATAAACTCCATTAAATAATTGGAAATTACATTTTCAAGTGAGTAGTGGCTATAGATAAAAAAGCAATATGCCCTGAAATGTCACTTTTTGGTATAATCTTTGTTCATTTTATTCTTTAGTTCATCTTCTGGAGTTGTAAATTTATACACTACTGATATTTGCCTCAAAGAAAACCGTCCTAAACCAGTTAAAGCCATAATGAACCTTGTTACCTCTGCCACCTGTGTGACCTTCAATCCCACCACAGAGATTTTGGCAGTGGCTTCCCGTGACACTGATGAGGCTGTCAAATTGGTATGTTCAGCTTCCTTATTGCAATATTTCTTTTATATCTTCATAAAAATACTGCTGGTGACATAATAAAACTGATATGAAACAGATAACAGATACTGTAAAAAGGTGCTGGACCAACCAGATCTGGACATGGCCAAGACACTCTGCATTTACAAGAATATAATTTTATTTTTCTTTAGTAAAGTTCCTCTGAAAATAACATTTTGTAGTTTAGTTTACCTTTTTAAAATGCTTTCTAAAATATCTGGAAATGTTCAAGGCCAGGTTAGACAGGGCTTGGAGCAGCCTGGCCTAGTGGAAGGTGTCCCTGCCCATCGTAGGGGGTTGGAACTGGATGAAAACTTTCTGGTCCCTCCTAACCTAACCAGTCTGGGATTCTATTTCAGTGCTGAAAATATAACTCAGCAGCAAATGGGAGTTTTCAGCAGCTGGTAACTGTAACCATCTTAGTAGGTTTTTTTTTTTGCCTGCCTTATCAGAATTCTTGCCAACAGTGGAACTGTTGAATTATTCTGAGCATTTGTAGGCCTGAGAATTGCAATAATTGGTTCCATGGTGTGTTCCCTGCTCCTTTTCTCCTGTAGAATTCCAGTAGAATTCTATATATAGAGTCATGTAGGGTAGGAATATAACTGAACATTTGAACTTAACATTGACCTTCAATTATAGATTTGTAGTTTAATTTTATTTTTAGTGGTTTTTTTACTAATTTTAAAATCTGACCTATTTCTCAATAGGTGCACCTTCCTTCATACACTGTATTCTCAAACTTCCCAGTGTTCAGAAGAAAACAGATTTATCTTACTCAATCTATGGACTTCTCTCCCAGAAGTGGCTATTTCTCTGTAGCAAATAACAAAGGCAAAGCTTTGTTATTTAGGTATGTACTAAATTGGTCCATTAATCCCAGATAACATGTGCATGTTCTGTAAGATGGGGCAGATGACTGTAGGTGATGAGGTTTAACTTCCTGATCTGAATTTCACCTGATGAGTTATTGGAGTGTGGAGTTGGCTTTTCCTGCTGGAGAACAACCCTTGTTTATTGTTTGCTTATGAAATACACCCTGTTTCCATACATTTTTATTTTCCTCCCCTGCTTGTGTGGTCAGGGATGAGGAGCAGTGCTAACTCTAAGCAGGAATATTTATTTTTTTTTCAAATCATAACTTCATGATGCTTGAAAAACTGCTTATTTTTAAGATGAGATTTTAATGATTTACCAAGACTGACAGGGAAAATTTCTAGAAATATTCCTAAATGTGAATAAATCTTGTGATTTGTCCTTCATATGAGCTTGAACTACATATTATAATGGCACTTAAGTAATTCTAGCAGGTGGATGTTTGCTATCTTTGTTTCAAAGCTCCATGTTTCAGATTAGCTAAGGATACTCAGTGACACTGCTAAAGAGCTGTTGGTTTTTTGTGTTCCCCCCTCAACAGGTTCCTGAGAAGTCTTAAATCTCTCAATTTCTTTTTTCTTTAGGCTGAAACATTATTCATCCTTCTAAAAGAAGATACAGGAGAAAATGAACCAGTAATTGAGGTGAAAATAGCATTAGAGCTGTTCACAACCTTGGCTTGAGGAGCCTCAAAATTTTCATTTTGCTGCCTCCACTTCTTTAAGATGGCAGGAAGAATTTCTTAGCCCTGTGTGATCTGTGCTGCCTGGGTCACTCGTGGGCTGGAGTAGGACTGGCCTTGTCATTCTCAGCCTCTCTGATAATGCAGCAAGTTGATAATTCAACTAAAAACTGCTGTGAGCACGACTGAGCTGATGATATTTAAATCAAAGTCAGCAATGCTGATGAGCAGCTGCAGCCTGGCAGGTCCTTGGCTTGATCCTGCTCTGGAGTCTTGTGAGCCCACACAAGCCTGCATCATTTCAAATTACCATTACATGAATTACTGAAGTTTGAAGCATGGTTTGTGTGCAGATAGGATTTTATTGTGCACTTAAATGTCTTCTTGGGAAACAGGAAAAACCTGTAGCCTTGATAGTAATGCAGCAGGTTGACAAAAACTGTGTTAATGAAGGGAGACTGGACTTGTTCAGACTGGAAGCAGCTCTGAGTGCTCCATGTTAAGCTTGCATAGAATTTTGTAATGGCTCAGTGTTTGGAAAATACTAACAAAATTCTGGTCTTCTGGTCTTTCCCCAGGTGTTGTAACCTGCAGACACAAGGATGCTGACAAAATCAAAACTTTTTTTTTTTTTTTTTTTTTTAATATGGAAGCTGCAAAATACTAATAGAACATATGTATTTTTAAAGTTTGTTTGTTTGTTTTTTAAAATAAATATACTTGGTAAGTTTCCAGGCAACTTGTTTCAACTTATTCCAATGCTTTGTGTAAGCTCACAAGTAAGATTTTATTGCTCTGCACTCAAGCTGGTGTCTTCCAGAAGTGCTTAAATGTTTTAATTATTGTAAGCATGTGAAATATTTCAGTGCTGAAGCAGAAATTCTGTGTAAACTGACCTCTGCTCCATGCATTTAGCAGGAGCTTTTCCATCAGCCTGGCTCACTTGAGGCTGGGTTGGGAGCAGCATTTTGCTGCCTGGGGGAGCCCATTCCCATGAGACCATGTGGATGTTGGTGTTGTAGCTCAGCTGCAGCTTCAAGGTGCCCTGAAGCAAGAAGTGAAAAAAACCCACCCCCATTTATGCTTTCCTGCCTCCTGTGCCACAGAAACTGCATCCAACGTGGGTTTAATTCTTAAGGAAGACCCCAGTCTTATCTTCCTGTGAAAGCAAAGAATCTTGAGTATCACATGATTTTTAAATCAGGGTGAAATCGTAATACCATCAGGGTACCCCAGCAGGGCCTGGGGTTCAGCTGCTGCTGCTGCTGCATCTGCTGCCAAATCCTGCACCTCTTCTCTCTCCCTGATGTGGCCACCTCGGTCTGCTTAAATTCATTAAAAAAAAAGGTTGATTAGGAGCTTGCTACAGTAAAACCTGCTTTGAGAATAAATTGTGAGTCATGTCTGACCCTCTCCCACAATGGAACTTTTTGGGCAGTAACAGCACCACTCAAGGTGATCCAGTAACCAGCACTGAGGTCACGAAGCCTTCAGTAAAAGTGGCATCCCAGAAAATGTATTCTGAGCATGAGAAAAATGCAATTCTTTAACCATGTCAAAAATTTTGACTATAGGAGCGTATTGATGAATTCTTGTCATGCTGTTTTAAAAATAAAATATCCTATATTCAGCTATAATAGGTCTTTGAAATGGTTTTGGCAGTGGTTCATTGTAAGATGAGAATTTAAGTTCACAAATCTTGGAAAAAGCAGAGTGTGCTCTGGAGGTGTTAAACTGAGTACAGTCTTTAAACCTAAACTGAAGACCCTAAGATGGAAGAGTAAAATTAAATCATAAGCACACTGGATTAAGATGCTTGCTGTAGGTTTCTTCTGTTAATAGACAAATCTGGCTAAAATCTGTTTGGGACTGAGTCCTGAATTTCAGAAATCCAGCTGCTGGAAGTGGTTTCTGACTTCACTAGAGGGCAGCTCAGCATCACTTATGGAACATTTGGCTGTTGGATGGTACTGCCCAGATTGTCCTGAGACAGCTCTGCTGATGGGAGAGGGTTTGGTTGTGGTTAGCAAGTAATTAGCTTTTCTCATCATCTCTGTGTTTTATCATGAAGTAAAATTAAGTAGTGTGATTTCACCCATAAAATTATTAAATATTAGCAAATGACAGATTTCTACAAAGGTGAATTTTGCCTGTTACCAAATCTCACTGAAGCGGGTGTTGAGGGTTTTAATGCTATTTAATCTACATGTCCTGAGACTGTTCCACTCTTTGCACAGTGTGTGCTTCTCCAGTTTACCCATTTGAGAACAAAATGCCCAAATCCAGGGATTCAAAGCTATACAGCAAGTCACTGGCAGGTCTGGGGTTAGAATTTGGGAATTACTGGGTCCTGGACTTTAGTTTGTATAAATACAACAAATTTCTGCTGTTTTTCCTTGCTCATCTTGCTGACCTCTGTAAGAGGTCCAGATTGGATGGAGCAGGGGAGTAAATGGGAAAGGTGTCATAAATCTGAGGTTCTGTTTACTTTTGTGTCACTGGAAATGGCTTCAAATAGTGGCAGAAAGAAAGAAAAGAAAGAGAAAGAAAGAGAAAGAAAGAAAAGGTTAGACATTTTTTGCAAAATACGTGATGCAATTTGCAAATTTTAAGCTGCTGAGTTACTGCACTGCAGGGAAGTTTAGGCTTTGAACTAAATAATTCTGGCTGCTGCATTTTTGTCTTCTGGAAAACAGCTTATTGCCCCATCCAATATAAAACAGGGAAGACTTTTGCTCTGAGAAATCAAGGAAACCTCAAGGTACCAGTTACATTCTGATTCTGAGCAATGACACTTTCATGTACTGAGCAGGTCTTAAAAGTTGGATGATGGCAAGAAGCTGAAACTGCTGCTTGTGTGTTTGGGGATATTTATTTGGAAAGGGGAGAATTACTGTTAAGTGTACACTTTGCAGTACTCTCCTTCTGAAAAGATCAGCTCTTTGTCAGTTTGCCATGCGTTAAGAGTACTTAAGCTTCTGACCTATTTAAAACCTCTGTGTTTAATTCCTTTTTTCCTAACATGGCTTTTTTCCTCAGCACTGCTAAGCTCAAGTTCTTTTAATGAATTATTTCTCTGCTTTTCCTCTCCTTCCATTCTCCTTGGCAAAATAAATTTTATTGATGTAGCCCATGAAATATTTATCATGGCAGCCTTTCCCCTCCAGGCTGTGATCTTGTCTGATTTTGCAAGCTAAAGAGAATTAGACTGGTTGGAACTTAGAAAAGGAAACCTCCAAGAAAAAAACCCTGTCTAGATGTTAGAGTAACACTGGGTATTTAGAAGATTATGGGGTTTGCAACTCTGTCTGTCTTGAATTTGTGATTTGACCCTGCACCTGTCCAGGAGCTCTGTTTGTGGTGCAGGTTTAGCAAATTCTTGAAGGACTGAATGATTATGGTTTTTTTCTCATGTGTCATTCAATATCCAAGATTGCTGCTCTCAAAATTATTGGGGAAGTTATGGTTCTGTAAATCTCTTCCATGTGCAGCTGTTTCAACTGCTACATGATTTTTCCAGCTGCTTGCTGATCAGACAGCGAATGAGGTTCTCTCTGTGGATGTGCTGAACCTGTCCATGGGCACACCTAGGAAAGGAACCAGTTTCCTGCCAAGGGATGCTTCTCAAAGTATTGCAAGGTCTTTGGTGATCCTCTAAATTCCTTTTTCGTGCTCTAATTTGTTAGATCTACTGGGAGGATGCAGAGTTCTTCTGGAGGATGTCAGAAGTCAGTCTGTCCAATGCCTCTGGGGGTCTCTCAGGTGCCCAAACACCTGCACTGGTTCTCCCACTGAATCCTGCTGTGTTTGTGCTGCATTTCCTTTGGACAAGCAGCAGCAGCACTTACTGACACATTGCTGTGTTTGTTTGCATTTCTTCTGTTGAAACCATGGAAGAAAAATAGTTTTTTTCTGGAACAAAACATCTCTTGGGTACTTGGACGTTTTTGTCCCCTGTTGTGTCACAGTGAGATGGCAATACCTGTTCTGCAGCACTAACAGAGGCTGCTGCTCCTGTGTATTTTCTTCCAGTTATTAAAACCATGCAAGTTGTACATCTGATTAAATTACTTTGAGACCCCTTAACCTGAATGAAATCATATAAGCTGATCAGGCACTTGGAAGGGGCTGCAATATGGTTTTCATAACAGAGATTGAAATTGTGCTGGAGATCTGAGTCTTCAGAGTGTTGTGTTTTGCACATAAGATTTCCTGCCATGGGAGACTTCATTCTGTGTGTGCAGTATTGAATGTCTTCTAATGCTTAAACAGCTTGGAGGGAGAGTTGGAGCAGAGGGGAGGTGGGAAAGGTGATGCAGGAGCCTTGGCTCTGTTGATCTCCTCTTGCCTTGCCAGAAGGTCAGGGATCTGTATTTATAATGGATTTTTTTTTTTTTTTTGGCATTCTATTGTATTTTCAGTCAGTTTTCACTGAATTGGGACTGACTTTAGAAATTCAGCAGTGAGATGTTTTTTACAGATGTACATGGCCAGAGACTTGGGGGGAGTGGAACTTCAGCTGAGGATCTTTGAAGACACATCCATTTCATGAAGGCTGAGTTACCTCTGTCTGCAAATCCTGATGCAGTGTAGTGTTTAAGGGTCTGTACCCCATGCTTAAATACAAGGGCTTTTAATTCCTTTATAATCTTTGTTTTAAGTTTTGAATGTGTATTTCAAAGTTATGGAAGAGATAAGCTGCTTTGAGTATTTACAATTCAAAAATAATTTTCAAAAACTTGTGTAGTCACTCAAAACTTGGAAACCTTCTGTTCATGAGATTGTTTCAGTTGCTTGCTGAAAAACTATTATCCCTGCTATACTGGGAGGAATTGCATTAAGAATTAATTAATTATGCCATGTTTTGGAGCTTTTTCCCCTGTAGCTCCTCTAATGAACACATTGCAGCAGCAAGAGCTTGTCCTGACTCTGACTGTACTCTGTGGCTGCATTTTCCTTCTCTGGAGGATGTTGTCCTTCATTTATACAAACGTGTTCCACATGACAGCAGTCACAGCCATGCCTATGTGTGCTCCAGCAGGCTGGGATACCACACAACCCTTTTTCTGCACACAGGGATTAAATTCTGGAGAAACCCAGCTCAATTGGTAGAAGAAGCAGTTTCTTCAGAGATTGCAAGATAGGAAGTGGATTGTAGAAATAAAAAATTATGCTCCCTGTGCACATATTCCTTGGGTGACTTCTGCAGAATACTGAATTTGTGCTGCCAAGAGTAATTCATAACAAAATACAAGTATCTGTTACCCTGTGGGATGGTTGTTACCACGCTGTCCTGGCTGCATAATGCTTCAGTTCAACAAGGGAAGGCTAGAGGGAAGATTACTACACTGTGAGATGAAGTGATTGCAATTTGAAAATGAATGGGAAGGTCTTTGATAATAGGAAATTCAAGGTTACATTTAATTGAGGACACCCAAGAAGTGGTTGGGTACGTGCCACAGCAAAATGACACAGGATCCATGAATAGGAGACAAATTTCTGGGAGTTAATTTTGTATGAAACAGCCATTATTGCTCATAAAAATATTTATGTCTATATTATCACAAACTAGTCTTTCATCTGCATAAATTTGTCTAGTGGAGCCAGACCCCCAAGCAGTTTGTAATAACTACAGCAGAATTCATGGGCTGTCAGTTCTCAGCCCATGTTGTGCAGCAGAATTTCAGCTGTGTTCCACACCACACTGAGATGAAGCTATAGAATGAAGTGCTATGTGCCAATTACTGTTAATTAATGTAAAAGTTTGGGTATTATGGACAGATACTTGGCAAAATTTAAGCAAATCTCCAGTAAAATTTTTATCTCGAACAAAAAAAAAGGACCATTGTTTGCAGAACCATGTTGATTTTCTATCCCCAAATTTGTCTTGGCCTGTTATAACTGGATGAAATGACTTATTTAAGCATAATTGTGGGAAAGAATAGAGGCTGTACTTGGGATCCCTCAAGTGTGCAGGTTTCACTTACAGAAAAAGCCAAGATTGAATGCTGTTTCCAGCTGAGAGGAGAAGTCTTCTTTTGTGACTCGTATTCCTGGTTTAAGTGATGTGTGACATCAGCCCTGGTAGCAAATGGCTTTCTCTAAAGATACTGAGGAATTCAGCAATGCAGAGATTATAATGGGGTCAATCAAAAGTTTTAAATTGTACAGTTAAACTTCCCAAACAGAAATATGTAACTTTGGGGTTAGTCTAAGCTCTTGGAGATTTGAAAACCTGTTTGAAATTCAGGACTATGTATCAAACTGTTGTAGGATGGGGATTATGTATTTTACTTTCTTCTAGCTTTTGAAAAAAATGCTGCAGCTTCACACTTCTCAGAGGTTGTGAAGCTGAATCTGTGCTGCTCACATTCCTCAGGGTGTTTACATAAAAGGCAGGATAGGCACAGACAAACAAAGGGGCAGGTAGCTGTGATTTGAAAAGAAACCCGTGTTTTGTTTAAAACTCATCCTTTTGTAGTGTCCATTAATGCAATGGCCATTTGGACTTACTGCAGGTGCAATGTCCACTTGATTGTCTTAAGGTGAAGGCTGTACCTAATTCCCAGCAGGGCAAAGTTAAAATGTTCTTGTGCTGCTGGATTGTTATCATCTGGACCTGCAGAGCCTTCAGTGTGGGGCTCCAGAAGGCCTTTGTTAAGGCAAGGATGTAATTTAATTATATTACATAGTAAGTAATACCAGGCTCGTCTCAGAGGTGAGATGAATTACCTGAAATGAGTCAAAAATGGAATTTCAGCTTATTTTCTTGATTTCCTGTCACTTTTTAAAAAAACACCACTAGATTGCTTGTCTCTCTGGAGGCTGTGCCTTGTTCTGCTCTTGCATGCATGCCTGCTATTTTCTTCTCTACTGATTTGCAATTCTTGGATGATACTGAAGTTATTTCATTCATTCTCCAATCTGTTCTTCTTCCCCAGATACTTAAAAGTGACTCTGCTGATGAGATTTTTGTGAAGAATACTGGTTCTGTGGGAACTGACATCTGTATTGGTATTTTATACTAATCTGTCAGCTCTGGCAGGTTTCTGCAAAGATGCTCATCTTACAAAAGTTCAGTTTGTAGCAGAAAATTCACTCCTGAACAACAATTCATAGGTTCTTTGTGGTTACAGATGAAATTGCAATCCAGGAATGAGGAGGAAAGTCCTGTGGGAAAAATAAATGCAATAAAATTGTCTAAAATTTAAAAACGGCCATGTAGAAATAACTACCTTTGTTTTAAACTAAACAAATATCCTACTCTCTGCCTGTCTAATAATGCTAGAGATGCTTTTAAGTAAGTTTTTTCTAAGGTCCTAAAAATTTTGTAAGCATCTATCTTCACTCTGTATGAGACCCCTTAAATAAAGCCTTTGAGAGAGGGAAGAAACTTCTCCCCAAAACTCTGAGCAGCAAATTTGTACACAAAGCCTGAAGAAGACTGTCTTTTATATTTGCTGTCTGATTCCCTGTCAATAAAGTGAATTCCAGTGATCTGAGGGGTAGGTCTGGTAATTAGAGGCTGTGACATACACAAGACTAGAAAGATCACCCAGCACCTGGCAAAAAAGTCTGTAAGAAACTGTCTTAACAAAATTTTCCTCTGCCATGATTTCTGCAGGCAGCAAGACTCAAATGATAATTTGAAAAAAATGTATTCAATAGCATGCAGCCAGCATTGGACCTATTGCTAAAATAATTAATTAATGCTGTATTGCTTCTCTGGGCCTGGGATGTGGCAGTGAACAACTGCCTCAGTCCAGTTCCCACAGAGCAGTGTGTTCCACACTCTCCTACCTCTATCTGGAAAGGAGCTGAATGATACCTCTGGAACTTGCACTTAAAATTAGCCATAGTAACTCACTGATTTGTTTGAACATATCCTCCAGCAAATAGATCCTCCAGCAAATTATGTCTTCACCTCAGAGCAATTAAAGCAGTGGAACAGGACTTCACTTGAATGCGTTTACTGCTCTACTCCTGCCTTTGCCATATGCTGATTTCCCCCAGAGGGAGAAAGTCTGAGTACTATGCAAGATCTTCCAAATAGAATAATAAATGAGTGGGTGTTTGAGCTCTGAAAGGATGTGAAGCTCTGAAGCTGGCATAGCTGATTTGGTATTTTACTTGCATAGAGTAAACCCAGCATTTTCCAGCATGTTTTCAGCTCAGAAACCTGTGTGTGCTTATGCAAAACATCACCAAGAACAAATGAAGGTGAAGCATAGATGACAAATTAATGAACAGGTCAGGCCTGTGCTATCCCACTTTCCCAGCTCTGGAAGGTTTTGCTAACTCTTAAATACAGTAATGAACATGTCTCTGCTGGAGGGCTCTGCAGGAAGGAAACCCCTGCCCAGATCCTCTTGCCCGACACAGGCAGGGCTGTTGGCAGCCCAGGCTGGCATCATGCACAAGGACACACAGCTCCTGCCATGGAACAGCTTCTTTACCCTGGTCAGAGGCAAGGGAATGTTACTCAGATGCTGTTCTGTGCAAGGAGGCTGCAGAAGGACTGGCACAGGGCTGTGGACAAGGAGAAGGTTAATGCTCCAGGGGTGATGCACCTCAAGGCTGCAGTTCAGTGTGGGGAAGATGCTCAAGGCGAGGGGAAACCTCATTTTTCTTCTACTGCTTTTAGATAGCAACATTGCCAGGCACAGGTGCCTCTGGGCATCGGTATTTCAGTTAAATATTCAGTGTAGAACTGTAATAATTAGAGACAGCTGGTCCCACAGGTCTGGGGTGGTCCTGAGGGTGTGTCCAGTGCCCGTTTCAGTAAAAGCAGCATGGCCTGTGGCTGCTCCAGGCTGATGCTTTAAGGAATCCCCAAATTCATAAGTTTTTTCTGCCTTTCTCCCAATCTATCCTCTGAGCATCTCTTCTGTGCTTTCAGACAGACTCAGAGAAGGCTGCAGGAAGTCTCCAGCTCAGCCAACTCTCTTAATCTAAAAATATGAGGCACGTAATTGCTGTTACCACTCGTAACAGCCTTAAACCTGTGCAAAGTTAACCAGTGGTTTAATGGGGCTACTCTCCAGTTAGATTGCATTCCTAATGGGCCTGTCATTGATTCATTACTTTACTCCCTTCACAGTTTACCTGCACTTTGATACCAAATGATCCTTTGCTCTCAAGGACACAGAGCACATGTTTCTGTGAAGCACGTGATAACCTCACTTACAGACACAATTGGGTTTATGAGTGGCCATGCCACCTCCAGAGATCAGCCTGGTAAGGAGCCCTAGAGAAGAAAATGTGCAAAAATTGAGTTTAGTAAATTTTTATGGTAATGAATTTATATATATATTGTCATTAAAGTGAAGAGACTGATATACTCCAGCTAGTAGCATATACTTCATTAACTTTATTAGGCAAAATTACTTAAGACTTCATCAATATCAAGTGCTAGTCCCTGCCCAGAGTAGTATCACAGCACTTAGAAGCATCATTAAGTACCAGAGCATATGCATGCACACATATAATAGAAGTGAGATCACTCTAAAGAACTCAGATCTGTGTGTTTATTTATATGTCACTTAATTTAATGGATGCACGGGAGTTTTAAAAGTATTTCAAGGAGTTGTGCATTTCATAAGTATTTGTACCTTATTCTGAAGATTTTACCCAAAAGAATCTATCAGCTGGGTATGTCAGGTATTTCTGGTTGGATGAATGTTTATGGGGTCATGGTCCCAAACTGCAGAAACCCTTGATTTCTGAGATGCTGAACACCTGTGGTCTGGCTGGAGTTAGGAGGAGAAATTTGAATCACATGTGGTCACAGAGGGCCTGGGCTTCATTCCTTCTATTCCTGCCCTCACTAAGTGGGGTATTCATGGGCTTAAACACTCAACATCTAGGTAATATCAATTATTCACCTCCTTGCAAATGAAGCATTGACTAAGCGAGCCCTTGAAAAATCATCAAAATCATGAGGCTGGGTCTTATTCCCACAGAATTCAGAAGCAGCAGATACATCTCTCCATTTCCAACTATTTATTAATTAGAGCACCAGATTTTTTTCACCAAGTCAGGCAAAACCACTCTCACTTGTCCTAAGAGCTGTGACCATGCAATGGATTTTAGCAGTGGCCACACAGATGGATTTGTGCTGGAGCAAGGCCAGTGGAACTGGTTAAGGCTGGCAGTACCCAGGTTAACTGGACACAGCTGTGGCAGGAGGGGTGGGGTGGGGCAGCTCTGCTGAAGGAAGCTCAAAACAGGCTCAGAGTGGGGCCAGAGGCTCAGTATTCACCCCAGGTCAAGGCAGGGCTGACTTTGGGATGGCAGGAAAGAGTTTCCCTCTAACTCAGTCCTTTTCCCAGAGGTTAAATCTCTGCTTGTTGGTTGGGGTACGTGATGCTGATGATCTGCTTTGGTGCAGCTCAGAGCTGAAGCTCCAGGTAAGGGCTCTGAACAGTTGTCTCTCTAGAAGTTTTAGTTTTGGCATTTAGATAATAACTGAGTGCTGGAGAAAGGTATTCTCCAATGGAATGTAAAGGGCTTTTTAAAGTATCTTAAGGAGTGAAAAGTTAATCTAAACCTGATGGACTCTCTGGTGTACAATATTTTTGCTGTTATCACAGGGATGGATGGAGGCAGGCTCCCTTCCATGAGAGCTCTGTTTGCATTCACATATTTGTAAAAGGAAAGTTGTAGGGTTCCAGGCCCAAAGGAGTTATTGCCAGGATAGGAGCTTGCCTACCAGTCTTCTGGTGTTTTCCCTAATTCCTTGTTCCTCACTTGTGGTTTTGAGTCACCAGGACATGGTGGGCTGCCAGTTTACAGAGGAGGGAGCAGCTGCTGAGCTTCTGTGCCACCTCCTCTCTGCCCTGAGTAGCTTTCCACAGTATCTGACAAAGCCCTTGATTACTCATCATTAATCTGTGCTCACAAAAGTAGGAAAAAAAATCCCAAACTCCAAAGAACCATGATGTGTTGCTGTGACTAGGAAATCCACGGGCCCCTGATGCTTAATGTTAGCAGCCCCTGCAATTACTTTCCTAATTAGTTATGCTCTGAGTTCATTTATGTCAGGGATTTTTATGCTGCTACAAGTGTTGAATTTGGTCACTCTGCATGCAGCCAGTTATCCTGGAGGTCCTGTAGCCTGGTTTTAGCCCTGGTGCATCCACAGTGTGCTTTAAGCTGTGATGTTTAGAATTGCATCTGTGTGCAATTCTTTCTGGCAATGTTTTTGCTGATGTGCTTTCTCTAAAGCTTAAACAGCAATGGATGGTTTGTAAGCACGGAAAAAAAAAGGCCTCCTACTTTGTCAGAAGAAAGCATGTCTTAGCTCTGTAAAGGAGTGTCATGATTTTATGTGCAAAGAGCTGGAAAAATTTCAGCTGAAAAGCAAAAAAAGGTGTCAAGGTTTTAATAAAAAGGGCCTTCTGGTGCTCTTACTCAGAAGAACCATATGCAGAGTAGTTAGTGTGGGTAAGTGTTCTCTGTGCTGGACTCTGCTCCCCCAGAGAACAAGATGTTCTTTGAGGTTCAAATAAAAATTTAAATACTTCATATATTCTCCTTGTCTAATACTAAGTAAAAGCATGCAGCTCTGATATGGGGCATTTTTCTTTCCCCTTTCCCTCTTCTCTGCTTAGGCAGAAAGTTTCTCATTCTAGTAAATCTTTATCCAAGTGAATGAAATCATGGATTTAAAATCATTAAAAAAAGAAGGTGTGTATGTGTGGGAAGTAGTTCTTAGACATTGTGACAGAATTTAGTTCTTGTCTGCAGTGCATGTGGGATTGGGGCTATTGAGATTTCCTGGTCCATCAGCCCTACCCAGGGGTGCTGCCTCTGCCCTTCCTGATTCTGAGAACTGCTGCAAAAAACTCATTTGCAGGGCTAAAGCCTCTTCAGTGTGATAAATTCTATTTTTTTCCCCTACATCGTTACTTTCCAATCTCACTTCTTCCTTCCTAATATAACTAGGCCAAGTGGGATAAAGCAAGGAGTAAGTTTCTGCAACCCAGGTAAAATTGATAGCTTTTGAAAAGCTCCTATGGCTCAGGATGTTAATTGTAACCTGAACTAGAGCTAGAAGTTGTAAGTCTTTAATAACCTCCTGTGCTGCTGCTGGGAATGGGGGAAAGATTGCACAGTCTGTTCCCCTAAACACACCACTGTGACATCCCTTGGCACCAGTTTTGGCGATGGCACAAAGCTTGGAATTCTTAAAAAAATCCCAGAAGTAGTCCAAGGCACACATGTATGAGCAAGGGCTGTCTCTTGTTGTGTTCAAGCAACATTTGATTTTGTCGTGGTGACACAGATGGGAGGGCAGGAGTCATGGATCCTTCCAGGAAGGGGTGGGAGAGCTCAGCTCAGCCAGTCAGGGCAGCTGGGGAAAGGAGCCTGTTCAAGGACTGGTTCCATGGCTGGATTTCATCCTCTCCTAGGGCTTATCTTGTTTGTATGCACAGAGACAAAAATCCATTTTCAGCTTCTCCCCTGAATTCCCTTCCCCTGTATAATTTTACTGTGTATTTAAAGGGGCATCTGCAAGTCCAGCCCCAGACCAGAACTCCTTTGCTGTAGGCAAGCACAAAGCACAAACATGTTGTCTGCCCCAAAAATGTTTGCAAGGTTCTATTTTTGTAAAAGTATATCTGTTTTCCTCAACTTTGTTTTTCATACTGAGATAGTAAGTTAATCTATTCTGCTGTTTAGCAATGAGTTAGATGCTAGAGTCACTTGAAGAGTATGAAAGAGGGTTAAAAATCTGTAACAATCTTCTTAAAACTTAAAATGAGCAGGTTTCATGACCCAGCAGATTAATTCAGAAAGAATCAAGTGATACATGGCAGAGGTAAGACATCTGATGAACGGCTCCAGTACAGGAGGGCAGATGATGTCAGCTTCATTTGCAAGTAATTGTTTTTGTACATGGCTGGCATAAAATCTGCAACAACCTGGCATTTCAACGTGCTCCTCACTTCAAATGGGCAGCAAAAGCCTGCTGCTTTAACATTCAACCAGCAGCATTTCAACTCTACCTAATTAATTTATATAAGAGATCTATCTACTAGAGAGAGAGAAAGAAAACAACACTGTAAATCTGGAATGTTGCTAAAAGCACTGATCTGCAATTTTATTCTGATTTTCAAAGTGTGAGTTTATTGCTGGGCTGGACACACCAAGGTAGGGCAGATAGTTCAAAACTGGCTCAGGAGGTAAGGCAAGGCATGGACTCCAAATATTTTTAGTTCTCTGAGACAGTTTCTAATTCATGGACACAAAATAGTCACCTGATGGCTGCTCATTCTAGTCTGCAAGCTAAGCTGTTGGTCTCATTTTGTTCTTTACAGACAGGTATGCTCTCATCCAAAAACTGCCTACCAGATTTAGCACTAATTAGCTGCAGTGCTGGCCATCTTTGCCCAGAGATGTAAATGAGAGAGGAACACAGATGTTAAAATATCCCCTCATCCTCAGATTTTTTCCTTCTTTTTTTTTTTTCTTTTTTTTTCCTTTGTTACAGTTTCTCTTCTACTTTGTTGTCATTTACATCTGTGCACTGTGAAGGTTAAGGAATGTGGCCCTCAGTCTTTTGGAAAAGTGATTTTTGCAAACACTCGCTATTTTCATGAAGCCCTGAGAGCAGCCAATGCCCTGTCATTGGTTTGGGATGAGGCAGTTTAGGGTGAAGCTGCAGGCAGGGATGATTCAAGCTCTGTTGTGCAGAAGAACTTTGTGAAAGGGGGAAGAACCCTTGTACCCCTCCCCAGGCTTGTTTGCCATCTTGCAGCCAGGTACAAATGCCTTCCCCTGAAGGGACCTGCTGACTGTGGTCACGGTGAGCCTACAGAACAAGGGACAAAGAGAGTCCCTGGTAGGACAGTCCCCAGGTGAGGATGGCAAAAGAGGCTGTCCCCAGGCTGCTCTGCTTTGCTATGTTAATGTACCCCAGTTCTGCATCCCCCTTGGCCTCCCTGCCCCTTTCTGCCCTGTAGGTCCCTGCCCTAGAAGGTTCTCCACTCCGTGTTTCCCCACTGGCCTTGCCCCATCACCACTCCCCAGAGCTTCCCCATCAGCTCCCTTACCCTAACCCTGCCTGTGTTCGGCCCCTGTGCCCTCAGATCGTGGGGTCTGTTGCTCCCCCTGCTCCCTGTGTAAACCTGGACCCTCGGGTGTCCTTTGTCCCTGGAACTGTTCATGGCTGTGAGCAGAAAACTCCCATGGAACCCCACACAAAGACCCTTCTGCCTCTTTGCTGTCAGTCCATTTTCTGGAGCTGTCTGGGTGGGAATGTGTGGTGGTCCTGCCCAGCAGCTTCCCCTTGGAGGCACTTTTAGGAAGGTCCCAGCACTTCAGCATCCAGCACTGCTACCAGCTGGTAGCAACCACCTGGGAGCCTTGGAATAAACTGGGATTCAGTGACAGACCCACACGTTGGTACATCTCTAGTTCTCTTCATCCCTGTAAATCCACAGTAGTCACAGGCTCTTCTCGAGTTTTGCTTTCCCTGTGTTGTCCCAAGTGTTAGGGAAATGTAGGGCTCTGTTTGTATGAACTGTGATGCAGAACAACATTTAAGTGTTGTGGCTTGATCCCGTCTGAATGATGTGCTGTTGGCTTAGTAAATGTTTGAAAGCAAGCTGTTTATGTAAAGGTTAAAACTCTGCTGACTATTTGACTGCCTGAATGAAAAGCCTGAGAATTCAAACCTCTGTGTCTCTCTTCATGTTTTCTCCAACTGCTAAATGATTTTTATTGTATTTCATCTTATTCAATAACCTTATCACAGACTTGAAATGAATTTATCCCCTGCTTTCCCTCCTCAGACAAAAGCTGATGAGGTCTCAATTTGCCAAATAGGTTTCACTTACAGTTGCAGAAACCTTTGAAAATTGAGGCTGCTTTCCTTCCCCTTCCCCCACTTGCAGTTCCAGAGTGTGAATGGTGTGCAGTGCTATGAGGAACACAGCCCAAAGCTTTTCAATTAAGAGTTCCCATTTCCAGAGCTGGGAGGAGTCCTTTGTCAATGGAACAAGTGCAGAGCAAAGCAATGGCTTTTCATTTTCTTTGATCCAATAATCTGAAATTCAGTCCCAAGCAATACCCTTGCTCTGCTTGTATTTGGTTCAGTGTTGTACCAGTGACTTCCAACCTGCATGCAACTGGAACTAATAATACAGAATGGGAAAAAGCACATTTCTGATTACTGGGGGTGGGATATATCCTACTTTATATAGCTCTTTCGAAATGATTAAAAATGAAGAAGCAGTGAGTTTTAACTAAGCACTTTTTGGCAAAATATGGACTGGCTGTTTTCTTTAGTGGACTGGGATTGTGTATCCATGTGTTTCTCTGCTGCTGCTTGGAAAGAGTCATATTTTTACAGGAACATAACCCACTTTCCCTTTATTGTAATTGTTTTGGAATAAGAAGTAATCATCCAGGACTGAACAACTTGCTCTACCAAACGTTTTGTTCTCAATCCTAGTAAATTGCTTTGAGAATTGAACAAAGCTCTGCTCAATCATGCAAGATATCCATTCCAAAGAACTCCAGGAAAGTAAACCTGCCTTAGCCCATTGCAATAATCTTTTTTACTTCTCAAAGATAAAACTGTAAGAGCATGATTCCAAATAATCTGCACTCAATGAAGAAATTAGTTTAATAAAACAACTTCATGTTCCTCATCTAAATCCCCATACCTGACAAGTGTTTAACTTCTAATTTATTACTAATAGAGCAATTCTTCTCTGATAGGACCTTCCATCTGTGGGTATTGGTGTTTTGCAGTTAGGAATGAAGGTGTTCAGCTCTTCTGGGAGGACCTGCATGGGCAGGCAGAGAGTGGAGGAGATGGGATGTAAAACAGGAGTCATTCACCTGTGCTTTTTATTGGCAGTGTCTGTAGATACTGCCAGTACCCCCTGTGCTCCAGACAAAACCCCACAGGAACATGTCCAGATAACATAATTTTCCTTTTTTAAAATCTTGTTTGTTTGTTAGTTAGGTTGTTTTTTTTTTCCGTAAATACCAAGTAGATATTTGTATAGATGTGAAAATCTCCTTTGAAATCCTTCCTCTTATGTGCAAGCACATTCCCTCCAAGATTGGGATTTCATTCTTTCCACTTTTTTTCTTCCCCCCCCTTCCTATGTAATTTGTTGGCTTTATTTGTTGAAGTCAGAAATTCAATGTACAGACACCACACCACGTTCTTGTACTGGTCACTGTGCAGCCACTGGCACATGTGCTCGCCCACCTTCACAGGGAAGAAAAAAAGATAATAAAAGTTTTTATGGAATAAGAAAAGTGATATTGGAGGTAGTTATTGTTCAGAAATGCAGCATTTTTCAAACAGTTGTGTGAAGGTTTCTTGTACTTTATCATTTCTGTTTGTAGCTATGGGAGGTTGGTAGTGACTGCTTGAAAGAAACCATCCACCTATTGAGTAAATAATATTTTATAGGTTAGTACAGAGTTCCTTTCCTGTTTCTTTTAAAGATTATAAAGTAGTGAATATGACAGGAACAAAAAGTTAGGGTTTTGAAACCACTGGGGTGTAACAAGCTAATAATGATAGAGCCTTGGAAAAGGGCAGTGCAGCTGGGCATTTTGAGGACCTGTGTAAATAATGGTTGGTGAAACAGCTAAATAATGTTATTCATTTTATCACTACAATTGTATTCCAGCTCTGGGCAGTGCTGCTTTGTCTTCAGTCTCCTGCTCCACGAGGCTCATGTTGTGACATGGCAGCTTCCTTCGTTAGCAGAAGCTGTTTGTGGTTTGTTCTTTCTACAAACTCCCACTGAAAATGTCCCCAGCAGCATCTTAGTTCTGCATGGCACACAGGAAGTCAAATCAGGGGTTTAGAATGTTATAGAAAAGACAAGTGAAAATGCATTCAGTAAAATCTAACGGAATTCTTGTGCCTTTAAATAAATCTTTCAAATAAAAGGTGCTTTAAGCCTGAGACACCCTATCAAGTGCAATCTGACTTAGAGGTCTAGAAATGGGTTTTCACACATATGGAAATTGGGCTAATTTTTCTTTATACACTGTTTGCCCATACTTGAGTAGACTTGAATATTGCAAACAACAACAAAAAATTTTGTGAGCCAGGACTTGGAGCTTATGTCACAGTCTGGGAATCCAGACAAGTGGCCAAACAAGAAAAATCTGAAGATTTTCAGTAATCTGTATATACTAATAACATTAACATGCATAAATTGGAAGGTCTGAGTGAAGTCTATCCATTTCCTTCTGGATAATGGAAAAATAGACCATAAAAATAAACAGGTGAACAATATGGTAGTATTTTCAATTAACACTTTTCCTTGTTTCTTGCAATTAAACTTCACTAATTTTCATCTGTCCAAAAAACTGATTCATGAATCATTGTGCATTTATTAGTGTTGAAGACTTTTCCTTCATAATCTATGCCTATTTTATGCTCACATACAATGCCTTGCTTCCAATTCCTGGCTAAGGTGAGGGAAAAGTGTTTATCTGTCAATATCCATGTTATTAATGTTGGGAATTTGGGTAAGGAAATGGAACTGGATAATGGATGACGAACCTAAAGGGTTGCAGAGAAGCTCTGGTATGTTGAGATGGGCTGGTGCTCTCCTGGGCACCCTCTGGTAAAACCCTCTCAGCAGAGTAAATAAATGTGGTGTCCAAACAGAAGGACAATGATGGTGCAAAGAATCACGTATTTATCCATGTCACTGTTTATAGACAAATGTGAAAGTGATGTTTTTAATAGTTGATGTGATGAGGTTTGGAAATAACTTTCCTGTTGGAGTTGTGGAAGGCAGAAATCTCACCTGGTTTTAAGATAAAGCCTGTGGTTTTATAAAAGGGGTAATTATGCTGTAGTTTCCTGTCACAGGAGGGGGTAGAGTAGGAATACAAATCCTGATCTGGAGCAATGGAGGAAAAAAAGAAAATAAATTTGAAATGTGGTTTTTTTTTTTTTTAACTTGATGTAAATTCAACACTATTGTCTCATTTGAAGTCTGTTCAAAGTTAGAATTGCTCATAGTTATGCACATAATTGGCTCAGGTTTTTGTGTCTAGAGAGGCACCTATTCAGCACTGCTTCTGGATTGTTGTCGCTTTGGATAAAAATCTTCAGGGAAAAGATAGCACTTTGTGCTGAAATATTTTGAAGCTGGTGATAGAGTGGGAATACAAGTACATTTCTGCAATACTTTCCATCCAACATTTCTCAGCTTCCCAAATTGAAGTAGAGGGAAATTGGGGAGGCTTATTTAAAGTAGTTCTGTGAGAGGCAGAAGAAGTAGAAACTGTAAATCTCTATTTCTTGTGTTTATCCGGAGTAACGTTGCTTGAAAGCTCCACATGTTGCCCACAAAAGCGACTGGCGGTTCATTCCCAGTTCAGCCTGCAGGAGACACTCCGGGTTCCTGCGGGCACTGAGGGCAGTGCTCNGCCCAATTCGGAGGGCAATTTTTAAAGCAGAAGTTGCTGTTGAGTTTGTGTAGGTTTTTTTATTTGTTTGTTTAACCTTTCAACTCTTGTTTAGGAAGCCTTAAGGCTCCTTTTCTGTTGAAACCTGTTAGGGAAATCTAAGACTGAATTACATTTGTCCATTTAATGAGCATTAAAGAGTTTGGGCAATTTCTTTCCCTCACAGTTCTTGCTGGGAATCCTTCCAAGCTCCTGCCTCCGGGTTTTGTGGTTGTTGGAATTACAATGTATTCATATTTCATGCTGGAGATGTGCTAAACTACACAATGAGTCTGAGAGCAAGGATCAAAATACTCAGTTGGTGGCATGGATAAAATGATGTTTTGCATGATAAATTTTATAACCACAGCAGAAAAGTCTCATTTGCCTTCAGATTTGTGGTGTCTCTCTATATGAAATACCCTAAACTCATGGCAAGACACTCTGTGGGTGGTAATTTTAATAATTTATTTTTTTGTGCTTATGCTGTGTAGCTGTGTGTGAATTCTAGCCAATATATTCTGTAATGTATATATTTGAAGAGATGTATTTTTTTTAAGATACTCATCAAAAATAGTATTTGGTATTCAATCAAGAGATGATAAATTCCACTTAAACCAACATATGTTCACTTTCCCAGGTGGGATGAAATAAAGATAAAAGCTGTTATTTCCAGAACTGCTGAATTCTTTTCCTGTAGTGACTTGCTGTGTGACCTCAGCTGTATTTCATTAGTCATCAAATGATGATTTAACGATATCATTAATGACAACAACCTGGGGCTGTTTCCATGCTCTTGGGAAAGCAGAGTCAGCTGCTGCTCCTGCTGTGCTGAAGTCATGGAGCACCTGGGAGCTGCTCAACTTCATCCTTTCCCACCAATATTTAGGTGCACAGGGCTAGGGGTTTGGCTGATCTGTTCACAAGGACATCACAACCCATCTTTTTGTCAGCCAGAGCTCTAAATTACCCCTTACAACTCAAGGAACAGCCAAAAGGTTGCCTCTTCCAAGAGGGATTTGTTTGGGAGAAGCAAACATGGAGCAGGACAGGTTTCTGTGGCCACAAGATGGCAATCACAGAGCAAACATCCATTCTCTCTGCAGGATGCAGCTTTTAAATTAACACTGGGCTCCTTGGGCTGCAAAGATCCCCATAAAATATAAATGGTGCAGCAGGTAGAGCAAGGTGCTGTGCTATGTATGTGTAAAATGTACATGTGCTTGTTTAAATGGTATTTCTTCCCTAAACCCCACAAATGCCCAGTGCAGTATGTAAATACTCTGTTCACTGCTCCAGGCAATTGCTGGGATAACTTTTTCTGGTTTATCTTTATCACTTGAGCGCTGAGGCAAGTGGAAGGCAGCAGTATTATATTAATATATGTATGATGATTCTGGCGTACTGTAGTTACTATAAAGCTGTTTAATAGTAGCCTTTTTATTTCATCTCTTTTACCAGAAGCTGCACAAATTGTCTGGTTACTTTTATATTTCAGTCCTGAGGGCAAAAAAATAACTGTAAAAATTGGTTTGGAATGTTCCCTGTTAAACTATCTTCACGGGTCAGAGGCATGACATGAAATATTTCTACAGAGAAAATAACAAGTTCTGGAGTACGTCACTGCTACAGGCTCCATTTTCACATCCTGTAAAATTGCTCCTCTCTTTTTTCCCCATTTTTCTTGCTGTGTGAATGGATATGGAAGTGTTATCAGAGTTGGCTGCAGTGCTGTGTGCTGATTTTGATGGAGCTATTTCAGAAACAACAGTTAGTGTGAGCCTCTTCTGCAGGGGATCGAGCAGAGCCCACACAGTGTGATCACTGCATTAAAACACCTCGCTCTCCACCTGACTCTGCTCCTCTCCATCTGCAGAGGTCAGGCACCACTTCGTGTGGCTGCAGCAGTGAGGGGGAGCTGAGGGTTGGTTGCAGAGGATGAAATCCTCTGGAGCAGAGCATGCTGATCCGGGGTGGGCATCCTTTTGGGAAAGCTTGGCTGGAAATCTTGCCTGCAGCCATCAGACTTTGTGTCTGTGCAGTGTCTCAGTGCCTGTGCCCCTCTGTTTGGAAAGCTCTGATCAGGCCCACCGGGCTGCAGCCCCATCACACATGGGATTCAGTCCTTCCTAAGGGTCTTCTCCAGGGGTGACAAGGGTGACAGGAACAAGGGGAAGTTATTGGGTGGCTTTTAAAATTTGGAGAATAGCCTGAGTTACCTAAACCCCAAAGCACGAAGGGTGTGGTGTTTGTTGTTGGATGGGGCTGGCACAGTGGGGTACTGAGGACATGACCAAGATGGTGCAATTAACTGCATTAGGCGTGTTTTAGGCAGCTGCACTTCCTGCCAGAATCAAAGCAGGAAATGAGGGGTCTCTGGTTTCAAGCACCATGGTTGCAAACATCCTCATCACCTTTTGAGGCTGGGATGACAATTATTTATATAAATAAACAGCAGCAGCAAGCAGTTTCTCTGGTCTTTCTACTGGCTTGAGCTTGTGCTGTGGTCTAACACCACATGAAGCTTTCTACATCCTTTCCTTTAACTGTTGTCATGGCATTGTTATTTCTGGGGTGATGCAGTTTGCACAAGTCAGACTGAAACCAGAAAGAATGACGTTTTCTGCTTATATGTAGAGCCTGTGTGATATCAGTACGCTAAATATATACCCATTTTAATGAATAGCTGGAAAAAAGAATCAATTGATGGTGTTGCTGGCTTTTTATTCCCCATGTGGCTCTTTTCTTTCTCTCTGCAGCCAGGAATTTACAAGTGCTGCTTTCTTTCCTTGACCCACCACTTGGATGTTCTGGTCCAGGTGTGGGTGGAGAGCGGCCAGGAAAATCATGTAGTGGAGTAGGGAGGCAGAGATGGCCTTGTGGTAAGGCAGGGGTGTAATGAAGAGAATTAGAGGGAGAAATCAGAACCCAAGAGGTCAGATGAGGGGTTGGGATAGTAAAGAAGCACTTCTGGGCCCAGTGGAAAAGTTGAATCTAACAATAAATTAGTAATGTATAATAAATATCAGCAGCCTCAGTGTCAGCTCTTAATATTGATTTTTTTTTTCCCAATAAAATGCTCCTCTGAACTCTATAAAGCTAAATATGAACAGTAGCAGTGCTAGAATCTCCATTTTGTTTTAGAGATGTCTTAAGTTTAGTCCTGGAGATCAGGAGTCAAGGCAAAGCAGACAATCAGGCCTTGAAAGAAATAGCTTTCTCTTGGTTGGAGTATAACAAGTATGAAAAGATTAGTTTTAAAGAACTAGTCTTTTATTTCATTTTTCTGCTTAAAAGAAATTACAAAAATAAGATATTGCATTTAATCCTCTTGATTTTGTGGGATCCAAATTGTCACCAAGGTAGGGAAGCAAAAAGCTTGGATTCAGAGCTGAATGCAGAACACTCTATCTTTTGCCATAGCTGCTGCCTATAGCACATCTCTATTCTGTTTCCTTTTTGACATGGAATGGAATGTGGTTTGTACTCCCTGAAAGAGCTGGCACAATTTCGGGCTGATATGGCTGTCCTGGCAGTGTCAAGTCTATCTTGAGCCATCAAGGCACGGTGGCTCGTTACATACTCAGTTTTATCACCTCCTGCCTCGCTCTGCTGGAAGCTTGGAGCAGAGGTTAAAAACATCCTCTGCACTGGGACTCCTCTCCAGCTGGTAGGGACCCACTTTATCTCTAGCCCTTCAAGGTACCAAAGCCAGGCTGCCTCAGCTGTCACTGGCTTGAAAAGGAAGCCTGTCCCTTGGCATGCTGCATCATTTATTCCTGTTTCTTTCTGATCTGTGGACTTGAAATCCACCCTACCTCCCATTAATAAAGGTTCCACCAGATGCACACTGAGGGGACCTGTTGTAGACAGCAAAACATCAGAATTTTTTTTCACATGATGACATTGATGATTTGAAAATAATCTGCAGCTTTGTAAAGCAAATGCATTGTGTTGGGTATTGTCAGAAACTGGGATAGTTGCTTATTAGTTCTGTAGTCTGGCTTTTAGTGGGCTGTGCTGTGAGAATTCTGTATTTAGGGCTGCTTGCAGTTAGCACTGTTCTGAGTTTGCTTTTTTTTTTTTGCAAAAGCCACACTTACTTCTGTAATAAATTCCCTGTTTGAAGTTGATGGGGAGAGAGGCCTGAGGCTCATGCAGTAGAGCAAGCCTAGACATTACAATAAGAATGGCAATAAATGTAGCCATAAAAGGGATTTTAAATCAGCAGTCACATTTTTCCCCCCCGCCCTGAAAACATTTTAAGTGTTTTCTCCCTATTCTGCCAGAACTGCTGTTCAGGTGCAGTGAAGGGCTTTACCTATTCTGCAGCTTGTTCATTTAAAATATAAATACTAAATTTTGTCTGAGAGGTCTGTTGGAACTCATTTCTTCACCACAAGGACTTAATGTTTGCAATAGCAATAAGAGTTGCCCTGAGGACCCTTAAAAAGCTTTTTTAAATAGGAAAGTTGGCCCAAATTGGATGCTGCACCTGTTTTTCTGTGTTAGCTTGGCTTTCTTCTCTTGTCCATCACATAACCTGGGCTCGTGTGGGGCTCAGCTGAGCACAGCTTCCAATTTCATGTGCAGTGTGCTCACTGGAGCCCGTGGGACAGAGCTGTGCCTCAGTTCCAGAAATACAAATATGCTTTCAGGTATTATTTAGTGTCAAGAGTAGAGCTCTAGTCAGAAACTAAATAAGGTACAAATCTCCACTGAAATACAACTGGATTAAATACCTGGAAGATCTGATGTGATGACCCCCAGCAGTGGGTGGGCTGCCCTTGTCCTGTGCTATGGGCCAGGCTCTTGCAAAGTGGTTTTTATTTGTATGTAGAGGGAAGCTGGAGAAAAATGAACCTCTTTTGCAGAAGACGTTCGTTCTTCCATGTGAGAAACTGATCCCCCTTAAAACCACAAAACCAGCTTTTCAACCACTGTCAAACCTGTCCTGTGACAATGAATACAAGAAAATGGGTGTTGGGGCTTTTTTCTGCTTAGGTTTTAATGTAATGTTAATTCAGAGAATTCCTGTAGGTTTCTGGGAGGAAAATCCTAACTTTTCAATGTATTATTTCAACAATGGTGACAAAAAACTTAATGTTACTAAATCACAACTTTTTCCTCCAGCAATTCAAATTTCAGTTGTGTTGGGCTGATGAAATTAAGTGCTGTGCAGTAGTGCAGTGATGTTAAAGGGCCCATGTGGACTGTAGGTGATGCTTTTGAGATTAATGACACTGTGTGTACAGAAAGATACAAAAGAGGGCTGGAAAGTGAGGCTCAGTGACACAAACTGAATTCACTTAGAGCAAATGAAGCCTTCAGTGCAGCTCTTGTGAAATGTGGAAAATGGTGGCGTTTCAGCAGATTCTGTTTCAAAATCTGTGTAATGATATTTGACAATTACACTCTGGTAGGCAGTTTAGTCCTGGTCCCCTCTGCTGTGCTGGTGCAGGGCCAAACCTTCTCCATTGTGTGTGTATCCATCAGGGTCACACATCTTCATGGGATTTCCTCATGTTGCCAAGGACTTTATTGGAAGCAGGGCTTGATTAAGGATTTGAGCCCTTTGCAGTAATTCCTTCTAGTACCAGCATATACTACAATTTCAATAAAAATAATATGATAACAGCCTACAGTAATAAAATAAATCCATGTGCCTTTTTTTTTTTTTTTTTTTCTGGCTAAGGAATCAGCTTTATTGTACTTTTTAAATGTCTTTCTTTTTTTTTCTTCCTTACAACAAATACAGTTAAATTATCTCATGCCAAGACTAAAGAATGTATTTGGATAGCATTACCTATTCCTGTACTACCTGGAGGAACCATCTCGGTGGTATCAAGAGAAGTACTTTTTTATTTAAAAAGACAAGGTTGAAGCAGAAAATAGCAAATAATCTCCAACATCTATACATCAGCTGCTAAACTGATGGGCTCTGCCAGCCAAAGGGATTGCAAGTGGCAACCAGGGACAATATTAGGTGGGATCTAGTGGGATCCCTGCTGCAGAAAATTTTATACGGATGCTTCTGGTCAAAAGCAAAAGATTTTAAGGTTGTGTATTTTCTTAGTTTGGATCTTTTTATAGCTATTTATCTGCATTTCAAAATGACTGCAATTAAAGCATGGAACTTCAGTGATAGCAGAACAGAGATATCACCTGGCAGGAGCACTGGGCTGGGTTATAGACAAAGTGGACTCAAACTCTGCCTTCATAATTTTACTTCTGTGACCTTGAGCAAGTCATTTAAACTGGTGATGCTTTACCTGGTCTCCTGCAAGATGGGGCTGACACTCTTTTGTTGAGGAAATGAGTGTGAGGTTGTATTTGTGGGTACCCAGGAAACACCACAGCTATTTTTGCACTCATAGCAGGTGACCACCTCAGGGCTTGGGGCAATAATTCAACTTCTGAAAAAGGGAGCAGGCAGGCACAGAAATTAACTGGGCAGAGGAAGAGGAGCCTGGAACTGCAGTGCTGCACATTTCTTGGCACTTAGGCTGATTGCAGGGATGGCAGTCTAGCAGTGCTCGCTGTTTTTACTGAAATCTGAGCTCCTGGAACCATGGGAATCTCAGATTTAAATAAAAGGGGCAGGGGGAAGTAATCTAATCTTCATGGTTTCTCTCATGGTTTATAAATGCAGAGCTGGCTGTATTGAATTTGGTGGAGCAATATGTTCTCTTGTGAAAATGTATAAAACAAAATTTGCTTATCTTTTGCTAACTCTCCTATGTTGTCACAGTGTTGGGATTGTTTTTTTTAATGTGCATGGAATTAAAGTTATTTTGGGACCCTAAACTGTGAATTTCTTCTTAAAAACTGCCAGAAAAACGTAGGCAGCTTTTCTTTGCTGCCAGCTGAAAAGAACTGGGTTTTTTCGGTAGTTTTGATAATTTTGTGGAAAACAGCCCCTTCTCTCTGATGGCATTGTCTGGCTTCTCTCAGGGGTAGGGAGATGGTAGAGCAAAGGTTTGAGCAGTCAAACTGAATGTTTTCCTCTAGCTGTAGGTGTGTGTTGGGAACAAACTCATGGATTGTTTGCCTTTGTGTAGCTCAAAAGTTAGAGAGTAGTTATGCTTTCCTTAATGGCTTAAATTTCCTAAGGACTTTCCCACACACAGAGTCAGTTCTCTCTCTCCTGCTCTGACCTCCCAGCAACAGGGAGAAGAAGAGAAAATAGCTCAGGAGCTCTGAGATGTGGAGAATGGACCTGCTCCAGGAGTGCTCTGGGTCTGTTCCTTCAGGCACCTGGTTGGTACCACTCTGAGGACTGCCTGATCAGGGATAGGGGAAGGGCTGCCAGCAGGCTGGGAAATGCTTCTGAGCTACACCAGCTCATAGTCCTCTTGAGTGTTACATGGAGGTATATGTCAAAATTGTGGGGTCTGAATGCTCTTGAGTTTTGGAAAAAACTCAGCCCCAGCAGATGTTGTGTGTTTGAAAAAGCATCCACCAAACCACGAAACCAAGGCAGACATGCAGCAGCAATAGGCTGCACAGCCAGGCACCACAGGCTGCCTGTGGGGTGCCTTCAGTGGGGGCATTGGACACAAATCCTGTGAGGGTGACCTGTGCCAAACTTCTGTTCCTCTGCACCAACAATTTCCTTCCTCATTGCGGAGATCAGACAAGTCGGCACCAGGAAACCTGTCACAGGTTCCAGGTGGTTTTAGAGCTCCAAAACCTGAGGGATCACATCCTAACAGACATCAGGACATGCTGAGGACTCTGCTGCTAATAGGCAAGTAATTGCATAGTTTGCATTTCCTTGGAGTGCCTTGTTATGAGGATCTTTAATTGCCTTTACCAGGCTTTACCCACCTTGTGGTTCTGAAGTTACAGAGGGTTATGAAGTGTTAGAAATCTGATTATACACATAAGGGAGGCCCAAAGTGGTTCAGAGATTTGACCAGTGGGGCACAGCAAACCCCCTGAGACATGAAAATGATTCTCCCATTTCAGTCTTGATCCCATTTCAGTCCGCTAATCCAACGACCACATTTGAGTTGTGAAAGTAACTCCAGCAACCTGCAAGCAGGGATCTGCAGCTCCCTTTACTTGTTGCAGCTGCTGCTCAGTCCTGTAGATAAAAGTGGCTGGGAAAGTTATTCCCTGCAATAAAGGGGCATTTTACCCATAGAATTAAAGCAGCTTCTTACTGTGACCATTTGCTCAAAAAAAATGGAGCAGGAAACTGGTATGTGAAATCTGAATGTAGTAAGCTTTTAATTGTGAATGGGGGTAATTTCCCCTGAATAAACACAAATGCTGGGGAAGGCAGTGAAACTCTGTTCTCTCAGTCTTTCTCCTTGGGGGCCTGTTTATTCTCCTGAGGGACTTGTGGATGAGGCTGGGGAGATAGTTTTTGTGAGAGCAAGTTCTTCTGCAGCAAAGGCTTCTGATGATCTTCAGGAGTTGCTGATAAGCTTTTTTCCCTCCCTCTACCTCTTTAATCAATAAGGATTGGCCAACACCATGTTATTTTTATTTAGATATGTATTTAATGTATTATATCTCCCATGTATAAACATGCACGTGAGCTGTAACCATGTTTTTAAAGCAGTTAGGGACTATAAGCAGTGGTGGTCTATTTTTCTATTATTGCTCTGCTGCTAATGTCCCCTGAGCCAAACAACAAATATCAATATGAAAAACAAAAAATATCCAACTGGGAATTGTCTGCATGATTTCACTCATGAGAGGAATTTCTCCTTCACAGTTTGGAAGAATTTTAATGTGTCCAATTCTGCTGGGCTAACCATAAAGGAAAGCTTCATAAGAGCTGAACCTTCTGTGTTTGTAATTTGTTTGCTTAATAGATTTGTTTTGATGAATGCAGCAATAATTATAAACCCTTTTACCAGGCATAGATTTGAGCTTCTTGTAAGGGGTTGTTTTAGTGGTTACTGCTGTTTTGCTAAGCTTCTATAAAAGGTATCATCACATAATAAAAATTGAGCATTTCACAAGCTTTTATAATACTGGGAAATGAGTTGACTGCATTTCACTGAAAGGACTTTCATTAGACATCTGGAATAGAAACAAAATTATTTCAGGGTTCATATAGATGGGTAAACTCCTGTGAAGATTAATAATGTCACCATTTGAAATTAGGATTATCTAATGCCATGGCTGTTGGGAAGCCCTCAGTTAAGTGGATTTTGCTTTCTTCTTGCTGTCCTGGGGTCAGCAGTGCTGTCATGGGGAGCTGCACAAGTTCCCTGTTTCTTCCACAGACTGCATGCTTTGGTAAAGGGGAGGAATTGATGGCCCTTTGAGCCAGCAGAGGTAACTGATAATGCAGCTGATAATGCAGCTCTCTGCATCCCCAAACCCAATCCTTTGTTGTTCTGCTTCAGACTTATGGGCACTGATGCAAAATCCATCCATGCTATGCTTGCAGTCCTTGATCTTTGTGGTGATGTGAGGGAAGTGCACAGGCAGAGCCGAGCTCTGTGCAATTCCCTGGGTTACCAGGGCAGAAATGTGGATGGTGAAACACATGTTGTGCTGTCCTAACCTATCACAACAGAGTTCTGAGTGTACACCCAGCTCTCAAAAATAAAAACTACCGATGTTTGTCTCCATGGAAAAGGTATATAACATCTTGAATAAACTTTTCTTCTATGTGATCAGCCCCTTCAGTCTCCCTGTACTGCTCTGTGGAGTTGTGTGCCTTAGGGGCAGCGCCTTTCATGATTTCTGACTCAAAATCACAACATTGATTCTCTTTAAAAGAAAAAAAATGATCCTACTTACAAGCTTTAGCTGACAATTCTTGGTATTACTTAGAATTTTTCTTGCTGCCCTCCACACACCCCCATCCTTTTATGCTGGTATCCAACAGCCCAGAGACATCTGATTTCTGTGAACAATGCTTCAGATGTATGTTTTTTTCCCCTCTTTTTAAACTAAAATTCTTTCAATTCTTTTAATACTGTTTTTCCTCTAGACAGTACTGTGTATTGACGTGTGATACACTTTAATACAGATGATTCAGAGGAGGTTAAATGTTTTTGTGATGTTTTACTGGTTGTTGGTTTCTGATCAAGAGTTTGCTCTGACACGAAATCAGGAAGGGTTTTTATACTCAAATTGAAGGGCAGGAAATAAAGGATGCTTAAATAAGAGTATAGCTCTGAAAATGAGTGCACAGAACTTGTCTTCCCTATTCATACCCTCCAGTTGCCCTGAAGGGATTGATTAAAATTCAAAGCATGCTGATGTGAAATTGAGGACTGATTTTGTTTATATTTATATATAAATATATCTAAAATGTTTATTTATATACAAATAAAACACTCAGCATTGCAGTGCAGGTTGGTCTATGAAACTCCATTCACTTACACTGAACCCAGCAGAACAAAACTTGCATTGATACAGAATCATAAATCTGGAGAACAAACACAGACCAACCAGTTTTTAAATTTTGAGTTTCTTTAGAGTGTTTTAGAGCTGTTAAAAAAGTACTGTTTTCTGTACATGTAGTAGATTGTGGTGAGTGGAGCTCTCCTTCTCCTGATAGCCGCAAATGTGCCATGAATTGATGGAGCGTGAAAAGCTATCCCATTTCTGGGAAAAACAGGCTCAGAAGATATGTTGAATAGAAATACAGACTTTCAGAATTCAAGATTTGCCAGTGGTGCTGATAAAGTAATGTTGCCATCTATCTGTAAGTCCGAGAGCAAAATTGGCATAAAACTCTTAACAAAGTCTTCTATTGCTTCTCTAAATTCTTCCCAATGTGCTCAGATGTGTTTCAGAAAGAGATTGAGTCTGAATCTGTTACGTGGCATAGTGAGAAGGAAAAAAAAAGTGTTTAAAAGGCCCCATGTATTGACTAAAACACAGAATATGAAAGAATATTGATATTGAGAGAAATGACCACAGCAGCCACTGTCCCTTTTCAGAGTGTCCTGTTCAGGTTGAGACAATTAAGAATCTCTCTGGCAAATAAGCCCCACAGTCAGGAGAGAAAGGACTTGTGCTGGGGCTCCTCTCAGGGCTGTGTGGGCACAGGAATCCCCCATGCCCAGGGATGCCACTTTTATTCCCCAGGAGGCACCACCCTGTCAGAGCCCAGGCCACCTTCCCCAGAGCGAGGGGCTGGCGGAGATGTCCCCTCCAGGGGACAGGGGCTCCTCAGGGGGTGGTGATTTGCTGCTCTGGGGCCCACCAGCAGGGTATTGACCCCCTTATGCTGAGGGGACATGGCTGCCACAGGCCCTCACAGCTTCTGGAACTTTCCTTCTTTACCAACTGCCCACCCTACACCATCCTAACACTAATACAGAAAATGCTCCTAAAGCTACTTCCCCTTAACAGTTGTTAATCAACCGATTTCCTAACAATTAACAATCGACTGGCAGAGCCAATAATAAGTGGTTAACTAATTAACAATTAACAGAAAACCCTAACTATTCTTTCAGCTGTGAAAACCAACTTAAGTCAGTTCAATTACAACAGTATTCTCCTTCTTGCTGGGGCAAAAGTTGTTTAATAAATCCCCATCATGTTCTAAAACTTGTGGTTCTCATCTGGTCACAAAGTGGTTGAAGAGACCTGATTGTTATTTTCATTTATATTTGGGTCTTAAACATTTCAAAATGTTGTAAGACATTTCAAAAAGAGTTTTTCTCTTTTTGTTTTCCATTTGGAACAGTGTACTTTAGACTAGTGAAGGAAACCTCAATGGAATTATGCATTTAAAAAATAATGCAAAGTAAGGAAGGCATATTTTCTCACCTAAGTTCAAGAGGGCTTAACCAACAAAGTTCTGTTCAGTTCTGTTTATTACACGTATCTTCCTGAGCAAGTTCACCAATTCAGAAGATTTTGTGGTGCCTAAATTTTCCAGTGCACAGGAGAAGTTCATAGCACACCTTATGTGACAAAGGTGTATAAAACTCATCCTGTGTATATAATATATAGATAATATATATGTTTATCAATGTTGAAGATTTAGCTGAATTTAAAGCTCTGAACAAGAGACTGTAAACTGGACTGCAGTCATCTGACTGTAGTTAAAACAAGTCTACAGCTGGAAAAGGGCAAAAGTTTGGGTGGCTCAGGTGGTGTCCACGTATTTGTGGATATTGTATTTGCTGACCCTTAACTAAAAAAGACTTGGAAGGCATTCAATTATTCTGGCCCTAATCTACACCTGAGTTTGTTTTCTACTTTTTAAATATTAAACTTGTGAAGAACCTTTTCAAAATGGGGGTTATGCAGTCCCCTTTTACGATAATTGAGAAATATTGGTGAAAAGTACTTTGTGCCTGAGGGATCTGCTCATTGCAAGAGGCTGTACAGATCAAACAAGTTGTTATTAAAACCAGATTCTTGACTGATAATATCCACCATCTGGGAGCAGTGATTGCAGATACAAAATTGGATTCACCAAGGGAGGTGGTTGGTGCTGCTTGATGTTGAAATAGCCTTTGATAGAATAGGAAGAAGAGCTGTTTACAGGGGATAGACTTCCACAAATTTCTTGCATGAATCCATTAAAACTCTGTTTATATCCTGGGGCAGTGGGTGATAACTGAGTATTTTCTAATATCATTGCACATTGAAAATGAGGGAGAGAGTTTATATAAAGATGTATTTCCTTATGATATTTCTTGGTTTATTATCCTCAAACCCTGGCAGAGGAGGTTAGAACAACCACCAGATTAATGACACTTAAATAGATCTTTCTTTCTAGACAAAATCTGATTTATTTTTTTTTTTTAAAGCACTGACTACTTAGAGCTATCAACAGATGCTGAGCAAATCTTTGTGTGACTTATCCTTTACTGAGCCACAGAAAGACTTTGTAAAAGAGGATGAGAACTGGGGATTTTAGCATTCCTCTGCCAGCCCTGAAACCAATACCTTTTTCCCACTGAGGACTGTGTTAAACGTGGATTGGAATGACAAACCTCATTGCTGGGATGCTCATAACTGTGAATACTGGGGTTTGGGTTTCTTCAGCTGTATTTTTATAACTAGCACAGTTTCAATCAAACTTCTGCACAGACCAAGAGGTAATAAAACCTTTCCTTGGGAGAGGCTGACCTGGAGCCACCGAGCACAAGTCTGTTCTCTGCATTAAATCCCTTTGTATGTAGAACTTTATTTTGTCAAAGTGCTCAGTGTTTTCCACCCCTGCAGTCATGGAAAAGAAACTTTTTGGACTTTGTGTAGAAATCAAACTCATCATCCTTTCCTAGTCCACATTATGATGGTAGGTCAAAGGCAAAATTATCTTAACTAACACATAACCAAGACACTTCTTGACTTGGAAGGTGATGATTGTGAGGGAACTTTTTAGAAATCCAAAGCTCTGTGGGAATGGAAGAAGGGGTGGGAAGGGTGCATGGAAAAGAAGATGCTATTTAAAGATGAATCTGCTTCATTAAGCATTCAAGACTCCAATACAGGACTTCTGCAGGACAGCTGTATCAGAAATATCAAAGTATTCACTACATGGCAATGAGAAAAAAGAACTTATAATCACTGCTTCCCCTGCAGATTGGATGATATCTGTCACCTCGCATAGACTGGAGTTTTCTGACAGTTCAGACCTCTTCAAGAATGAAGTTTCTCTATAAAGAGATTTATAAAGAAGTCACTATTTCCAGAGGGATTTTAGTTGTGATTTCATTCCTTTCTTTCATAACTATAACTGTATATATGTATATTTCTTTCTTTTCATAACTGTCACAGTATTAAAGGCATGGAAAGAGAGCCCACTGCCTGAGATGCACTGACAGGGGATTTGAAATACCTGGATTTGGCTTTTGCTGGGCTGCAGCTCACATGGATTTTTTTAAGCAAATCTCCTGGATTAGATCAGAGAGATATTCCTGTGGATGTTCCTCAGCAGTACCCAATGTTTAGGTATCCTTCTCCCTGACCTGGGTGTCTCGACTCTCTTGCATGGTGTGTGGGAATGTCACCTGCTTTATGGTGAGATGTCATCTGCTTCTTTGCTCTTCATAATGGCAAATAAAACCTGCAACTGCAGATGTGGACAGAGATCAAAAAAGAGGGGGAGATCGATGCCCTTTGTAAGGATCCGAGTGAAAATGAGGTTTAACACCAAAACTAGTAAAGACATAGCAAAAGCACAGTGATTTAAGAAGGATTATTCTGTTAATTGCATAATTAGGAGCAAATTTGCAATGTACCAGATTTCCTATTCCACATTAGTTTGATGAGAAATTTCGGTAGTTCTTCACCCCATTAAAGCAGCCTTTGCTGAGCTCACACCAGGATGATGATTTGATGTTATGTGGGGAAAACAAATCAATCACAGTTTACTATTCATAAATTGCAACTTGTGAAGCCCCAAACTATAATTTAAAGCTCTAAAGCAAAATGTGTTTCAATAATAATTCATGTTTTATCACTTCTTCATGCTAGCAAGGTGCCTACGTCTCTATTCGACATATAAACTTCTGATCTTGTGAAAATGGAGTTCATTTGTTTGGTGTCTCAGAGCCTATCAAATCTGCCAAATGCTCCCTGCCCAAATTCTGATTAACTATCAGCTCCACTGTGCACAGTGAGGCTGGGAGGGGGCAGATTTAAGGGCAAATGCTGGAGGAGGTTGTGTCTGGTCTGGGTTCAGCAGCCCTGGATGGTCACAGCAATTACAGGTGTCATTTACAGGTGACTCTGGAGACCTGATGTGCAGAAAGGCAGTGATGTGAAATATAGGAGTTTTTTGCTGATTGTGGTGTATCAGGGGCAGCAGCTTCTTGCTTCCTTGTTTAGGAGCATTTAACAACTACTTCCTTACTCTCAGGTACTCTTTTGAATAATAATATATTCTAGTTCTTGACAGAATTATTTGATGCAATTTTAGTGAGCAGACCACATAGCACTGACTTGTGTGAGCTGCCTGAAGTTGGATTTACAGCTCAAAACTGTGATAAATATCTGAAATAATAATAGGTCATGTAACACTAGAGGACAGAGGTAGAGGGGGGCATATTCCTGACCTTCCCCTGGCTAAAATGTTTGTATGTTTTCCAAAGACTTGATTTTTCTGCATGCAGGACCATTCTTTAACTTGAAAAAATTCTGGCATGGGGGGAAGTTGTGTTCCTCAGATATTTGTTATTTCAAAATTAACACATAGGTACAAAGCCAAAAGCAGTTTAATCTGTAATTTCTTGCTGTAATACTATCCAAGAGAACCATTCTAAGAAACATTTGTTAAAAATTTAAATATTGGGGTTTTTTTTTGTTAGACTGGTTCAGAAAATATGAAAATTTGTAATTAAACCCATAAACACAAACCCTCCCAAAGGTTATCAAGGCTAATATTTGGTTGATAACTATCTGGGAAGGCCACTGTTAAAAGGCTGGAATTTATATGCCTTTAGAGTGTATCTACAAAGTGGTGACAAGCTGACAGCTTCACTAACAGTAACTGTATTCAGACAGGAAAATGTAGGCTGGTAAGTAAGTAAAACTATGTCCCCTCTTCTGTTGAAAAACTCTGAAGGTTTTGTAATGGGAGAGCAGGTTTTACTGGAGATGGAGTTATCAATTATTCAATTAGACTTGTAGGAAATTAATATCTTAAATGCTGCTACCCCTGTGCTGACTTTATCAGGCTGGACAACAAGTTAAGTTGTTACTGGAAGGACTGATAGACACATAAATACAGTAATAGCTTAAGCCTCATTTCATCAGTGAATTAGGCAAAAAATAGAATGGAAAAGCCTCTGACTGGGGAGACTTGCAGAGCTGGAGTTTTAATTTTCCACAAGGCCCATTAGAAACAAACTGAATATATCAGTGACTGCCCTTCCTTCCAGAGCTGCTGGTAAGATGCAGGTTTCTAAGCCTGTTATCTTGGTACTGCCTAGCTCTAAATACAATGGATTTATGGACACCAGAGGGTGTAATGAACTGGGGCTGAGCTTTGCTGAGCTTCTCATTAAGGGCAATATAGAGGCAGGTACATTAGAGCTGCCCACAGATGTTCAGGCCTGCATTATACCCCTTCCTTTGTGAGCAGGTTTCCTGTAGTAATAGGATAAACCTCTAGAAGGGAAAAATATGTAGCATTAATTGCTTTTATGGATCAGCATCTGCAGTCTGCTTCCTCTCTCTCATCACTTGTCATTAAAAATGGTAATAGTCAAGGACTGTGCTTGTCAAAACATTCGTGCTAAAAAAGATCATGTTAGGGAAATGCAGATGTTGTGTGGCTTTAGAGCATTCCTCACTCCAACTTTACATATGAATGAAGGCAAAAAATATCTTGTGATTGCTTTGTATCTGTGCTTTCTTTTGGAATGAGTTGCCAAAGCCATGAAGTTCCATTTAAAATGAAGTTATTTGCTTAAAATTCTCATGTGAGTATGAATGAGGAGATTGGAATCAGCAGTGTGCTTCTACACAGACCATTTGTTTTGCACTGGACAGGTAATGGTGTTCTAATTCACATTATTATGGAAATGCTGGAAATGACAGATGAAGAAGAATAATGCTTTGTTTTAAAGGAAGTTGGGCAAATTCACAAAACTGATATAAAGTTTCCATCTACTGTGTCTTGTTTACCAAAACCTGTTTATTTCTTAATGTTCTGAGGGGGTGGAGTTACAAGAAAGGGGGTTTGGTCATAATTTTGCTTCTGAACCAGCTATGATAAACAAGCAGAATGTTTTGCAGTCTTCCTGACATTTCCAGCAATCCTTACTGTTGAGTGAGTTGGAAACACCATGAAGATTTAATATTATTCTTGGTTTTGGTTTGCTTGAGGTTAAAAGGATGTAGATGTGCCTAAACAAGGCAAAAGAGATGGGAATTTCAAGAGCAGTGATATCAATGTAGAGATTTTTTTTGTGTGTCCAGGCTGGTCTTTGTTGTTTATGGTCTGCTATTGCAAGGAAATAACTAGTTAAATAGGTACAAATATATTGGTAAGGTCTTTGATTTAAAAATAAATAAATATTTTTCTTAGCTCTCAACCATAAGCTGTCCAGTAGTGAAAAAGCAACACATGGGAATTGTCAAATTGTGCTACAGAGATATCCTAACTCTTATTAGACTCTCAATGTTCCCTCATTGCCCCTAACATTATAAGCATTTTTTTTCCCCTCCTAAAATTCAAACCTTATCTTATATTCCTTTTCCAGTTTTTTATCAATACCAATGTATGGAGACTGTGACAACTTGAGTTCCACATATTTTCTCCCTGTGATTCCCTGCATACTTTTATTTCTCTGAAATAAATGAGAAAGACGTCTGACACCAAAGCAAAATGAAACAAGAAAAACAGGTCATTAAACATCACATTTGAAAATGTCTTTTAGATAGAATGATAATTTAAAAGTAGCAGAGGTATAGAAGATATAAAGTATTTTGAGGCTTCCTTCCTGATCTTGTCTCTAATGTGAGTTCCTTGTGTTCAAGTCTGTCAGTTTGTTGTGGGTTTTTATGGCAGGGAACATCAAGAAAAAAAAGTGGGAGTGTTTTCCTGTTTGGTTTTTTTTCTTTCATCTCTGCAGATCCCACAGCACACTGCATGTTGCTTCAAGGACACAATACTGAAAGGTTTTGGGCCTCACATTCTGCAGGACTTATTTGTCCATTGTAGAAATTTGTAGGTTTTACACAAATTTCTTTCCAGAGGTTCATGTCAGGGCCAAAGTTTTCCTTGTAATGAGGAAACAACCTGGGGGAAATGATGTGACTTTGCAGGCCCATCACCTCTCCCTGTCACCAAAACCACCCTCCCTTGTGCTTACCCAACAAACAAATTGTGACAACTCCAGGTTAATTTTGCTCACTAAGAATTCATAAGCTCAGCTTCTGTGTGGCACATGGGTGAAATTGTGCCACAGCAGCTCGGAGTGGCTGGAGAATGAGGGAGCAGGGCCAGGAGTGCCCAGCCTCTGCCTGCCTTTGAAAGGCAGCAACTTAAACCTCAAGTTGTTTTGGGCAGGGAATTTGGGGGTTTATTTTGGTATAATTTTTTAAAATGTTTTCTATTGCTTCCCACATAATTCACCTCCATTCCAGTAAGTCACAGGGACACTGGACTGAACCACTTCACCACCATAAGGTGCCTGTGGCTCAAATGCAGCCCAGGAAGGGTTTGTCCCCTCATGGCACAGCCAAACCTGTATCTTGCCAGCCCCCCAAAAAATCCTGTTTAGGAGGAGGGCAGGCATGTGGACCTGGAGGTCCAGGGGGGATGGACCAGGATCACCAGGAGGATGATGTGACCCTATTTCACAAAAAAAAGTGTTTATTTGAGGGGAGAGGTTCCCAGGGCATTCCCTGGGGGTCCAGGTTTTGCTCTCCTGTCCTGAGCCAGCTCCCTGCTTGCCCGTGCCTGGAAGAATGTGTATCTGCTTATATAGACACAAAGCTACACCTATTTTTTTGTTCATTTTTTAATATATGGGGTAAAATACCCTCGTGGCAGTTGCTTGGCAACTGGTGAAGTTCAGGTGGAGACTGGGAAGGGACTCTCTGTGTGGGGGTATTGAAACCCCCTCTCCCTGCTCCTGCTGCAGGCACCTCCTTGGAGAGGTGAATTCCTCCTTGGAGAGCTGGGGCTCCTAAAGCTGGAAATTAGAGACCTTTGTGTACATTCTGACCCTCTCTGTCCTGGAGAGAGAGAGTGCTCATTATTGCCATCCTCTAAAGGAACAAAACACTGCTTTCATGCCCCCTTTTCATGCAGAAATGTGGTTCTGTGGAGGGCAGCCCTGTCTTTCAGTGCCAGTGTTTGGCTGTACAGATTATATTGATGTTTGGCACCAGCCCCTGCAGCTGGGCTCACTAAAAATAGCCTTGGAGAGAATTCAATGAGGAAAAAGTCAAACTGTATGAAAGGGTTTTATTTATTTTTAAGGGCTGAACTGGTGTTAAATTTCAGCCCCCTCTCTCTCTCAGTAATGTGTATTACTGAGTGCTCTGTGTAAATGCTGTCAAGCCTCTGGGTGCTATCAGCTGATGATTCCTACCCAGCTATGTGTCAGCCTCTTCCAACTAGGTGGGATGGTGTATTTACTGAAGTGGAGGAAAAAAATCCCAAGACAATAGAGAAAAATTGCCATGAAAGGATCATTGCTGCATCCTTAATCATTGTAGAGTCAGACCTTTCCCCACCTGAGGTTTTCTTTGCTGTCTCCAAGCAGTCTCTTTATCCCTGTCCTCTGTGCTGGTAAGAGTTCTGCTCCTGTAGCCATCCCTACAGTGTGTAATCAGGGGTAACATCCCCTTGGAAAGCCCAGCTGCTGGGTGGTGGAGAGAGAACGTCAGAGAATTCTGTTAAACAGGAGCCACCTGGAAGATGAGTAGGTAGAATCTAAGCTTCTCCCCAGAATTTTTCTAGCTGCTGTTAGAGAGCTTTTTGTTAGCTGTTGGTGATGGGATTCAGGGAGGTTCAGCATCTAATAAGTTATTTTATTTGGTAAATGGGAGATTTCAATGGTAACTCTGTGTTCAAGTTGTGAGTACTCACAGCCTCTTCTAATACGATGCATGCAAGACAAATTATTTGGAGGGAAATGGTTTTTGCATTCCACAATACCTGTAATATTTCTAAGTGTGACAACCCTACTGCTTTCCTTATGTGGGAGATCCACATTCCAATCCTAATGCTGAATAAAACAAGCTGTGGACACAGCCCACGCTCTTTAATTCCAAGGAAATGTCTCAGAATCAGACTACAAACAATATGATTTGGTCTCTGGTGTTAAATCCTCTCTGGATCAATTGCATTGATTTCACTAAACCACAAGTCTGGCTGTTCAGTACAATATCTATTTGATTATGTTTTGTTGTTGCTGTATAGAGTTGTATCGAATATTCAGGCATTTCCTCAAAAGATAATATCTCTCCTCATCTTCTGTTTGATACAAATCACTGTACTATGTGAATTATAATTGCATGAAACATTGAGGAGGATTACTTTACTTGAAGATGCCTCATGAGTGGCCAGTAACTCTTCTTTTTTTTCTTTTGATGAAATAGCAATTTATTTATTTGGGTATCTGAGGGATTGGTTTAGAAGTAGCAAGCAGACAAGAAAGAGCATATATTTCCCTCTTGACTTTTGGGAAGAATTGGTGTAAATGAGTAAGTTGGGGAGGTCTCTCAGGGTTTGTTGTATGATGGAGTGCAAAGACAGGGTTGTGCATTGAGCAGAAAGAAGGTTTTATGCTCATTATGTGAGAAATGTAGGATAAAGCTCAGGTTTGAGCCATAATGAGGTTCTTACTCTTGATTACATCGGGCAGATACAGAAGCCAAAAGGACTCTTGATTTCAGTGGGAGCAGAACTTGACATATGAATTACATTTTCAGCTCTAAGGATCTAATTCTTTAAGGAGTTTAAAAGCTGAGGTGAGAGCAGGCATATTCATTACAAAGGTCTATTTTTGTGGAGTCCATTAACACTGTTGGAAGACAATGATAATGCTATTAAATGAGTAGATTTGAAAAATGCTTGGGAAAATTGTCTTGTTAACAGGAACCAATGAGCTGGTAACCTGAAATTAGACCAGTGGGACTTATTAGACTTTAGAGATACTTGGAGCTAGAGGCAGAAGGCTCAAGATTTTAAGCACAGAAAACACATATTTTAAAATTGCAGGTTAAATTGAGAAAGCATGATTAAATGTGTCTTTTAATATATTCAAACTTGCAAAAATTATCCTTTGTTCTGTAAGACCTTTGTGCCAAAATGAAAATAAAAAGCATAACCTCAAATATTTTGTAGCCAAGCATTAAGGAGCTTTGGCACTGGGTGATTTTTGAGAGAGATTATTGCAGGAGTTTGCTGACGTTTTTGCTCTGTCCATTTAACTGTTGAAGGCTTTGCAGAAATGCAGAAATGGTACCTCTGTAAGTGCTTTTTCCAGGAAAGATCTGCTCTTTGCTGGTGGAACATTCTGCAAATTTGTTGGTTTAAAAAAAATAAATTCACAATTATGTAAGATCTAGAAATTGACACTAGTATATTGCACATTAGGGCAACTTAGTGCTTTAGAATTGTGGAGAAATAATGAGATGTACTGGTTTTATATAAGTGTTTCATGAAGAGAATCTAAAAAATATGATTTAGCTGGAACTCATATTTTTTTATGAACTGCATTTCATAAATGAGTGAATGTGGTGTAGGACAACTAGGGAAAAGTCCAGCAAACCAGCAATAAATAAATTATCATTTTTTGAGGGCTAGGGATGTTTAGCACTATGCTTCAGCACTGGTTTTCTGGACAAAAATAAACAATTCTCTCAATCACAGAGAATGTTTGATGTTAAATGAAAATTTCAAAGAAAAGGGACATGGATAATCTGCATGATTTTATTGATAGAGTATTGTTAAGACACGCTTGAATAATGAACATATGCTCATAGCTAATTAATATTCTTATTGGCTTAATGAGACTTGATCTTAAATAGATAAGACCTCAAGATAATTTAACAATATGTTAATAATTTAAATATGATTTATTTACATTTAATTTGTTATGAAAGAGAAGTTATTATATTGGTTTGGCACAGCCTGGTTTTAGGTAGGAGGGGGCCACAGAGGTGGCTCCTGTGAGAACCTCCTGGAAGCTTCCACCATGTCCAGCAGAGCCAATCTCTGATGGCTCTGAAGATGGACAAGATGCTGGCCAAACCTGGGCCAGTGAGAGAGGTTGGTAACGCCTCTGTGATGGCATATTTGAGAAGAAAATCAAAACAGAGTGGGCACAGTTTTTGCCCAAGCAGGGAAGAGGAGGAGGTGAGAACATGTGAGGGAAACAACATGGGGACAGCAAGGTCAGTGAAGAAGGAGGGGCAGGAGGTGCTCCAGGTGCCGGAGCCGAGGTTCCTCTGCTGGCCGTGGGGAAGAGCGTGGGGAAGCAGCTGTGCCCCTGCAGCCCCTGGGGATGCCCGGGCATGCAGAGATGCCCCCCAGCCCGCGGGGCTGCAGAGATGCCCCCCGGGGCTGCAGAGATGCCCCCCAGCCCCCGGGGCATGCAGAAATGCCCCCCAGCCCCCGGGGCTGCGGAGATGCCCCCCAGCCCCCGGGGATGCCCGGGGATGCAGAGATGCCCCCCAGTCCCCGGGGATGGCCGGGGATGCAGAGACGCTCCCCAGCCCCCGGGGCTGCAGAGATGCCCCAGCCCGCGGGGAGCTGCCCGTGCCGGAGCCGGTGGGTGCCTGCAGGAGGCTGCTCCATGGCAGAACCGGGGCACAGAGGGCCCTGCTCCCGGGCTGGAGCAGCCTGGCCTTGGCGGACTCGCCCCGAGGAAGGAGAGAGCCCCGGGGCAGCAGCTCCGGCAGGGCTGGGTGCCCCGGGAGGGGCTCCGGCTGCCCGGGGGCGCTGGGGCTGCTGCTCTGAGAGGGGACCCACGGCGGGGAAGTTCACGGGGAGCTTCTCCTGTGGGAGGGAGCCACGGCCTCGCAGGGGACGGTTCCTGTCCCGGAGCAGCGGGAGGAAATCTCGGGGCTGGGCCGAGCAAAGCCTGTGCCCCGTCTGCCGGCGCTGTCGGTGGGAAGGAGGGAGGGGCTGCGGCTGGAAGGTGTTCTTAGGGCTTCTTTTACTTCTCCTTGTCCTCCTCTGATTCTGTTGGCAATAAATGCACTTTGTAACTTTAAGTTAAGCTTGTTTTGCCCTCGAAGTGTTTCTCTGCGTCCTTCTCTCGCTCATGAAGCATTCGTTAATTTTTTTTCCTTCTCCCTCCTCTGCCCGGCTGCGGCAGGGGAGGGTGAGCGAGTGGCTCCTGTGGGTGCCTGGCGCTGGGAGAGTGTCAAAGCATGGCCATTGTAAACAGGGATGTTTCAGGCATGGCAGAAAGTAGACGGGAGATACGAGGTTAAGGGTGGGTGAGTGTTTTACATTCCACTCTGGTCTGGCTGCTCACCTGAACTACAAAAGCAATTCTGGCCTCCCAGAGCCTCTTGTAACATCTTAGCAAAACATGGCACCTACAGCGCCTTTAGCAAAATGAACTGGTTTTGGACTTGTGGGAAGGAATTACCCACTGGAAGGAAGTAGGAATAGAATTTCTTCTCATGGAGTTGCCTCGTACCCTGCTGCTTTAGGATTTTTTCCGTGTTTTTCCTAACTCTCACCAGACACAGCTGTAACTCAGTTGTCAGTGCAGTTTCAGACTTTCGTTTAATAACACAGGCAGCAGATCTGTAATTTAATTTATGTACCTGTAGAGGTTGTTAAGCAAGATAAACCCCCCACATATTAAAGTAATAATAGAAATTATGCAAATGCCATTTCCCACCTGAGATAGTGGGTACTATTTGTCAAGACACTTTTTCTTTCCTTAACACAAGCTCTGTGTTGCTGCTGTTTCTCATTTTGTTGTTTTAAACCAAAATGGGAATCAAAAATAATTTCAAACTGATTTGATGCTTAATTTTTCATGTAAAAATCCCTCAACAAAAAACCACCATCAACCCCTATGTTGTGAAAACAGTCTTTCTCAAAGCAGCAGCCTGAGCCTCTACCTGAATTTTCAAACTTTAAATCTGATCTATACACTCAGGTCAAATTCTGCTTTAAAATGTTATGTCTTTATTGTATTAATGGAAGAATAATGATTTGGCTGGGGAAACGTTATATGGCTATATCCTAGACTTTTGCAGATTTCTATTTGCTTATGCACATTTTGAGACTGGTTCTTTTCCCCTTTTTGGAGAGGGGGCAAAACTCTTTCTCTGCTGTTGTTTCCCTGGATATATTAGTAGGAATGACTTCCCTTACCTTTTTTCCCCTACCAAAGTGAAAATTCACATGGTGAGTGGTATAAGCTGAGATCCTTCTCCCAAGGTCCCAGATCCTGGTAGTTTCTGACACCTGGGGTGAAATATTTCGTTAGAAGGGTCTTTTCTTGACAGGGAATGCATGGAAGAGCTTTATTTTCTGTTTCCTTACTGTGCTCCTGTAGTTCTGCTGTGTAATTGTCCATCATGACTTGTATGAAGGCAAATTCTCACATTTGATTTGTGAGCTGTGGTCTCCTTACTCATGGCTAATGTCAAATATTCCCTCTTTTGTAGCATCATCTCTAAAATAATAGGAATGTTTTTGCTCCAGAGATTATCTATCTAATTTATTCTGTTCTCTGTGGCCAGGATGTTGTGGGAGCTTGCTTTGGGTATTGCTTTACAGCTCTGCACTAAATTGGCTGAGGTGTTTTATCTTTTTTTTCCCCCTGCATTTATAATCTTTCAGTCTTTAACAACTGTTCTATTTACCAAACTTTGAAGGGCTCAGTTTCCTGTGAAGGTAGAAGAGTTAAGCTAATCTTTGCTGTACGTAAAGAAGTTTATAACTGGGAAATGCCCTCTGGAGTGCTGCTCTGTCTGCTTTGTTCTTGAAAAACTGTAACTACTACAGGGATTCTGTAAGCTTCTGATTTAATTCCTGGATTTTCACTGTAAGTGAGGGATGACCAAAACAAAAAATAGGTCAAGCTTTGGGGAAATTCAAACCTAGATTTGTGGAAGAAAATTCTTTGTTCTGTGCAGAGTTCCTGCTGATCTGCCTCAGGATTTATGCCCATGTGAAGAGTGGGGTGGAATTGGAGCTCTGAAGGTTTTGAGGTTTTCCTCTTTTTTCATAAACATTTCTGGTGTTCATCCCACCTTAGAGCCAAGCCTGAAATGTCAGGGTTTTTTTATTTTTTTTTAATTTTTTCTTATTTATTTATTTATTTATTATTTTTGATTACAGTTTAAAAGGTGACTCATTGTGAATGCTTTTATTGTATGTTGGGCTGGGAAGGACAGATAATGGAGTTTTGATAACAAAATATCAGAAAGTAGAAGATATCTCATTATTGCAGGAGTTGAAAAGTTAACATATTTATTAAAGTTCTGACAATTGTGACAGTCATCCTCTCCTGTAAATGTCAGTGCATTGTAAACTTCCATAGCTTCCTCCTTGTTCCTCAGACTCTTGTCAATCACTGCAATTATCACATAAATCAGAAGTCACAACATAAACTTTCTTTACTTCCCTGCTGCATCGTTTTTAAGCTTTACATCTGATGGAAGCTGTGATTTGTTTTTCTGGAATATTTGACTGCTGCTTGCAATTAATAGGATTTTTTTTGAAAGCCCTGCCTTTGAACCCTGCACACTGCTCTGAATGCCCAGCCACAGCAGGGGAACCCCTTGCCTGGGTTTATTGCTCTTAACTGCACCTATTTCATTTTAATGATCTATTGCAAACAGGACTGTACACAATCTTACAAAACTGACCCAAAAAGGGAAAAATATGCATGAAAGGAAGAAGTTATATGATGAAAGCTTACAGAAGGGGGAAACAGTTTCATGTAAAGACAAGCAAGTTGTCTGTTGGTAAAAGGTTGGACTCCATGGAATTGGAGATGTTCATCTCTGTGCATCCTGGGTACCTCAGTCTGTTTTAAAGACAAATCTATTGTGCACCATGTTCTGGTTGCACGTTTCTACTCCATATGCAAAATGCCACACCAGAGCTCTGTTTTTTTGCTGTAGCCTGTTCCAAAATAAATCATTTTTGCAGCTGAGTTGAGATGCTCCTGACAAAACGTGCTGGGGCTTCCCCAGCAGCTTCCAGCTGTGGCAAAAGATAGGGCTCCAAATTCTCCATCAAAGTGTGTTCCCACAGAACAGACTACAAGTTTGGGATTTAATTTCTTCTCCCCCCTCACTTTCAAACTGCCTTTTAGGCCTGTGCTGAATAATGGATCTAGAAATCCGAAATAAATGGGTTGCAGTAGTTGAGTTTTTAAATGGTGCACAACTGAAGTCAGTGGGGACTCACTGCTCATCTGTGAGTGCAAGCTCAAACCCTGAGGAAGGCTGAGGCTGCTGGAACAATTCTGGGTGTTGTGTCTGTTTTTCACAAGTCCATATGTATGTACATATAGCAGACACTTAGCTATGTTGTTAATGGCTTTTCTGTTGCTTAATACAATCTGATGTGTTTGCACAAATAGCTCTCAGATTTAATTCTTTTCCATTCTTTGTTTATGATTTCTAAGCTTTGAAACAAAAATAAACATTCAGGACAGTAATTAACAAGTCATTAAGTTACTGTTTCATTTTAGTGTTTGTTTAGGATATGAAAGGTTTTATGCTTTTTCATAAATTGGTTTCCCAGGAAATGAGTCCTTCAGTGCTATTCTGGCAAAATCCAACTGGCAAGGATGTCTTGAATTGGCACTGAATCATTCTGTTCAGAGCTGTAGCTATATTTGTATCCAAAAAGGAGATGCTAATCAGACTAGTTATAAATTACTAAAATAAAGGCTTAACAGACAAATCCCATCCACTGCTTGGGTCTCTCAGGAGCTCTGTGGTGTGGAGTTCCTAAGAGCAATTTCCTCCTTTGTCTTCATGTAAAGTTTGTTTCAGTCTGGCTGCAAGTGAATAATGAAGTGATGGGGATTTTGTGTTTGGTTTGGTTTTTTTTTTTTTTTTTAATTTCAAACTCATGTATTTTATAATCTCCCAAATTTAAATGTACATAATAAGGCCTAATTTTCAAGTAACAATCAAAGTGACTAATCATTTGATTAGGTGTACAACTTGATTAAGGAAAGATGATTCTTTTCATCATGAACATGAATTATAAAAAGCTTTCTCCAAAGACTGAAATGTCTTTTCCAGAAATAGGTAGCCTGAAGAGCATATCTGTTGTTTTGCTGGCTTTTCCCTTTTATAGTAATTGAATCATTTTTTGGGCAATGTTCTGGAAGTCAGTCTTTTCCTGTTAGCAGGAAAATCTGTGACAATATCTGAGATTTCTCATTGTTTAGGCATCCAACATCTTGGTCTGGGCTATGTGGACACTGCCCTTGCTTCTTACAGTGTGGCAGCCTTTCATCTTCTGGTTGTATTGTTTTGAATTTTCTCAGTTTTTTTGGGGTTTAACCGTAATGTACCACAAAATAAGTTTGTGTGCCCAATAAATAGCTATCAAAATGCAGATATCTATTTTAGACACAGAATATACTTAATATTTTAGTTAAAATAACTCCTGTAGATAAAATAAATAATACATTTCAATAGGAAATTATCATTTTGCCAACATCTTGTCCTTTTTGAAGTGTAATCTTCTGTTAATTGTCTTTGTCAATGTAGCCAGCAGCCAGAATTGCTGCTTTGTCATTCACCTGCAAAATAAAATTGAAAAAGACTGACAGGTTTTCACGTCCTGTCAGTGGCAATTAACTTCAATCTTTTGCTGGCAACTACTTGGTCAAAACCACTTTTATAATACAAGTCCAGTTTGTACAAATCAAGAATATTGTGAGTGAAGGCTTTGACTTACTAATGACAAAAGTAGGCAATTTGTCCATCCAGTGAAGGAGCCTGAACTGTGCTGGTGTTAGAGGTGACAGACATTGATATGCTGTGGTCAGGAAATAGGAAATATGGTTTGATTACAATACAGTGTGGCTGATAAGGCTGTAGTTAGTGCCACCTGAACACTGACACTGTGTCAGAGCTAGCCAGGTTCCTCCAAGGGCACTTCTGCCCAACTCCTTGTGCCCTTCCCTGGTTCCCCAGAGCATCGTTCTCCTGGGCACTGTAATTTCCAGCATTGCAGCTGCACATCTGGGGCTGCTGTGCTGGGGCTGTTGGTGTTTTCCTTACAGAGCCTGTTCCTCTCAGCCTGGACACTCCTGTGTGAGCAGGAAAGGGCCATGGGCAAGTGTGCTGGCATTGCTGTGCCCAGGGTGTCTGTTGGCAGCCAGCAATGCAGACAGAGCCTTTGGCCACCAGGGAGTTCAGGGTGGCATTTAAAGGATTGGCTTCTCTGTGTTTGATGGAGACTTCTCTGATATTTTAGAATAAAAGGTAGAATGAACTCTCACTTCATCCAGGATGCCTTTCCCTCGGGTACCTGCCAGTTTGTATGTTCTGGCTGTGGGGAGAAATACATGAAGGGAATCAAACCCACCAGCCAGTTACAGGAAAGGGGATTTTCACACTGCCATCCACGTCCTCACAGGTTCTTCTGTTCTTGCCTAGGCAAATCTAGAGCTGACAGAAATAATTTCTTAGGAGGGCACTTATTATTTATTATTTTTTTTGCATGCATAATCAACTATTGGCACATATGACAACAATGTGCAAAATTAACTTAGTCAAATTTGTATTATTTGATTGGAAATTTCTGGCTTTTTGCTTGAAATTCTGAAACAGAGCAGTAATATCAGTGACTTTTGAAAGATCTGGGTTTGCTTTATTGGAGTCTCCTTGCTACCCTAAAGGCCCAGATTTGTTTGGTCTTCTTTTAGTCTGTTTACAAACCTGAGAAGATTCATGGTCTCTGTGCTCTTGATGAACCATCTGGAAACTGTGAAGTTTGGAGAACCTGGAAAAATTAATTATTTGTAATAGATAATTCTGCTAAACTTTATGCCACTGTACCACTGATTAACAACCCTTTGAATCAGGTTCTACTGTGCAATCCAGGATTATTTATACCTAAAATAACAACCTGATGTTTGATGAGGCTCAGGTGATTCCCAGGAAGAGGCATCACCTGACTCACCAGAAATGTGCATCTTATTGATGCACCATATGGGACACAGATATTCTCAAGTGCTACCAAAATAAAGACTGAAATTTGTCTTTCATGTTTTCTCTCAGGCACTCTTATGAATGGAGTTTTAAATTCTTTGCTTTCTGTGTCCAGCTGAATGAACTGAAGTCAGATTTCCTATTTAGAGAGTATGAAGCAATCCTGTTCACACTCAGGCTCTTCTTAACCAATATACAACATATTTTTTTTTCCCGCTTGGATTATTTTTTATCTTCTGTAATTGAACAAAATGGTAAGTGTTTTGAGAGGATGATTAAACAGACTATTTTGGTAAATGACTCTGACCTTGTAATTTACTTTAAAATCAGGCTTTACATCCAGACCATATTCTTATGGTTCTGTTTCACTGAGGATGTTCTCATTTTCAGGCTGTGCATATGTTTGTTTTCAGATTTTCCAGCAATTTGAAAGCTGTATGTAAATAGCTGCCTGTGGAGGAAAAAGATTAAAGAAAAAAAAGGAGGCAATGAATACTTTTGGGAAGATGGATCATGGCCATAGATGCAAACTGGAATAGCAGTGGCAGTTGTGTGATTCTTTCCCACAATATTTTAAAATTTAATTTTACTATTTTTATTCCTAAATCAGAATTGCTACTGTGGTGGTGAGGAAGAGGAAAGGTGCCCATCAGACACTTCTGCAAGCTGTCCACACTCTGAGTGTTGAGCTGCTTTTCTTTACAAAGAGCTGCAATATAACTTTTAACTTTACTTAATTGTATTTTGGCTTGAGTAGAATGACACACTTCCAAAATACACCACTGTTGTTTTTATAGTGCATTTCCAGTGTGATTTACCCTCCCATCCCATCATCTGGCACCGTGGCAGTGGCAGCATTTGGTGAAGAATAGCAATGGGGTAAAAGTTTCAGGCTTTCCAGAATTCAGTGTTAATCTGGTTTTTTTTTGGGGTGTGTGTGTTTGTGTTTTGTTTTCATTTTTATTTTCCTCTTAGACTTACCACAAAACATGAGATCATTTTTTACTGAAGGGTTTGCTTGTTTCTGTGAGCCCTGGTCTCTCTTGGTGTTGACCCAGCATGTTGTACTTATTTTCCTCAGACTTGGAGGAGTATTTTCTATTCAATAGTGGTCTAATTCAGTAGGATCTGATTGATGTAGGAGGAGCTGCCTGAGATCCTAGTCTTAAAGACTGTCTTTGGTGCTTTAAAGGGTACTTAAAACTTGGAGCAAGTCTTAAATATGTGTTCTGGGACCTTATGCAATTGATAAGAACAAGCAGTGGTACTTGGTAAAGATGTAACATTATTAAACTTTGTCATTTATGCTTTTTGTTTTCAGTCCATATCTGCCCTCACCTTTGCATCGCAAAATTTGAATTTCACACTAAAATAGATTGTCATTCTAACCAAAAGCATGTGATACAGCTGTTCATTTTTTCTTTCCTTCTTGTCTGTAGTTGCTACCACTGCTGTATGAAGATGTTCTGTCTGTAAATCAACTGGAGCTAGAAGGGAAATAGCTCCCTTTCTCTGCAGCCACTATAATAATCAAAAAAATAAAAGAAATCTATAAAAAATTAATAAAATTCTTTGAACAACACCGTAATGCATGTAACCTAAAATATTTGAAATCACGTGGTGAGCTCTTTATGTACTCAAGGCCACGAGGAAGACTTTAAAATATTGTGAAAAAGGAGCATTGTATCCTCATAAAAACTTTTTTTTTTTGGAATTTGTCTTTAAAATATGCTTTTTGACAGAGGGGTTTTTTTGTTAATGTTAGACTGGCAGCCTATTTTACCTTAACATCTGTACTGTAGATTAATATTGTACATGCAGCAAGTGTAAAGAGAATTAATTACCTGTTTGTGGGTGCATGCAGGCTGAGGAGGAGTTTGGGAATTACCATGTGCAGAGCAGTCAGCAGGGCCTGCAAGCAGCCAAGGGGAGATTTCCACGAGTGTTTTTACCTTGTACTTGTTCTCAGCTAATCACTGCAGAGCCAGGAGGGTTTGAGAGGCTCTGCTGAGGAACGGCTTCCAAAGCCATGTCCAACGCTCTCCTTATCTCCTGCTGCTGGCAGCACTGTCAGGGTGAAGTAAAACTTAGACTTCTAAGGAGCTTTTTGGTTAAGGAGCTTAAAGCAGAGGCTTTCTGACTCTTCAGCAGGGCACAGGAGTGCTGGTGTTGCTGCCACTTGCAAGCAGAATGACAAATGTCCTGGAAGTTAAGTTTCATTTGGGTGCTGCAGGATTTGTCCTCTGCCCTGTCTGCATTTTTATTCATTTGTAAACCTGGCTGGAATGTTAAAGAGAGAGAAGTCTTCATTTGAATGAACAAGTGTCCATTTTAATTCACCCTTTATTTTTTGGAAAGCATTAGTTACAATTAAGGATGCTCCAACCAACTAAATTAAATAATCTGGCTGGAACTTGAGAGGCAATTACCATCAGTGTTCATTATTTTTCAAACTTCCTTCATCAGTTTCTTAAAATATAATTTACTTATTTATTTTCCTGAGGGGCTCTGATTTCTTCAGTGAGTAAACACATTGTGGAAGCCTTTTGAGTAAAGAGTTTAATATTTTAAACTCCATGGCTGCTTGTCATGTTACTTGCTGACCACTTCAGTTAAAATGAATGAGAATTTCTTCCTGAGCCTAGAAATCTAAAGTGCCTTTTTGTATCCAGTTTTTGGTAACATTTTGTTCTACAGCTAAATTATATTTTAAGTTCTTATTCTAATTAGCATAATCTGACTTTAAGAATGTTGAACCATCAGAAATTCTCCAGCAGTTTAAAAGATTATGTATTGTACAAGCCAGCTGACAAACACTGAAAATGGAATATCTGTTGTGATGGCCTTGCAAGCAGCAGAGTCCCTCCCTTGTATTTGGGTGCAGTTTTAGGATTCTGATTCCTCCACAATAAAGTGCACAAGCCATTTTGACTGAAACATTTTTAAATTTGGAAATATTTTTATTTTTCCATCGTGGCACTTTGAACATTTGAGACGTGGAGAACTTCCAGCGGTTGGGCTGTGTTCCCCTGGTTTGGCTGGTGGTTTGTTTTGGTTTTCCCTGCATGTGCTACCCAGAACTGACTGGTGTGCTGTTGTCTGTTCAGTTTTTTCCTGTTAGGTAAACCTGGCAGAGCCAGCGTGAATGGGACTCACTTGAAAGTGTGAATGGAAGGATATTTCACACCACAAAACCCAGACTAAGCTGGGTAGCCCCTCCAGCTCAGCACTTGGCAGTAGATTCTGCTCAGTGGTTCCCATTGTTCAGGTCTTGTTCTTGGCCCCAGCTTCTTATCCACAAAGTAATTCCTCTGAAATCAGAACTACTGCTAGTCCTGAGTGTTCCCTCATTGTGAGAAGAGGTAAATTCTCAGTTCAATCCACTGCAAGAGTAAAACCTTTGCTTATTTATGTGGGAAGGCTGGCAGTGTTGACTGTGTATTTATTTTATCCACTTGAATTCCTCTGTAACTTACATGTGTGAGTCTGATGATTTGTCAGTTGTGATCCAGACAGGTCATGAGCTGCTTTTGTCTTACAGTCATGCACAATCAATAATGGAGCGAGGAGCTCCTGACAAATATTAAATGAATTTTGGCATCTTTCTGTTGGCAAATTGCTTGTGAACAGATGGCAGAACTTTAAGGTTTAGTCAAACATCAAAGTTTTTCCTATTCTGCCACCTGAAACAATCAGATCTGAAGCCAGTTGAGTAAGTGTAAATTTACTGCCAATGTGTGGTGGAATAATTTATGCTCTTCAGTCTTGTAGGTGACTTGAATGCATAAACAACTTTTCAGCAAAGGAAGATTTCCTGAGAGTTCTCTAGCAGTGTGGCTGTTGTGTTGGTTAGTTCAACCCGTGGTTTCATGAACTTTGGTTCCTAGTTTTAGTCTGACTTAACTCCTGCTGCCTCAAAAAGTCATTATCTTTAACGAAAAGTGCATTTTTTGTGTTCTCGAGAGTGTTTACTGTCTCTGTGATGACACTCCCCAAATATCTGAGGTGGGTTTCACAGGCTGAGTGTGATGGAGGAGTAAAGCACTCTGTGTCCTGGAAGTCCTGCCATGAGCTGAGATCTGTGTGTGTAAATTTAAATAAAAACTTTACCCTGGTTCTTCTGTAAATAACAGCATTTTAACCCTGTTCTTTCTCAGTGTATTTTGAAGGCTTAATTTCAGACCTCCATTTCCTCATGCGCAGTCCAAATGGTGCTCAGGGATACAAAGGATGCAGATGGAGATCCACCACTATGTGATATTTTGATGAGAATTTTTGCTGTTTTGATGAGACTTTTGAATGAGAGGAGAAATAGTGCAGGTTGATGAGCAAACAAAACATTGTCAGGGATTTTCCTCATAGTTTTGTCCAAGACAACATCCAGAAAAACTCTTCAGTGAGATGATTTTAATTGCTAAGTATCTTTATGTTTTTTTTAGTGTGTGTGATTTTTTTTTTGTTTTTTTTTTTGTTTAATTAGTCAAGAGAGTAGAAAACTTCCAAGAAATCTATTATTGTATAGTTAGGAGAGGAGCTGAATTTGAAACCAACCATCTTTTTATACATTTTTGCATTTACATGGGCTTTTATCCAGGATCATTGTCTTCGTTGCTGATTTATGGAGTAATTGCAAACTAAATGTAGTCACTGAGGCAAAAGTAATGCATATGACAGGTGGATTTAGATGAGACCAGACTTAAAACTTGAGGCTGCCTTGGTAAACTGAGACACTGCTTCAGTGCTGGGGAGAAAACCAACGTGGAGATGTCAAGAGAGAATTACACAAAGCAGCTAATGATGTGCATTTCCATTCTTTCCTGTTCTTCTGTGGACTTTGAAGAATCTCAGTCTTTTAAAATTCTAAGGTACATCTCTGACTGTGCATGATAAATTTGTGATTATCTAATCCAATTTATATGGTAAGAGGGTAATTTCTTTATCCTCTGCATTACAATTCGTGTCCATGATTTGGTAATTTCTCATGGAGGACAGGTTCTTTTATAGGGTGCTGAAATCTGATTGTTATTTAACGTAAAATCTAAAAGAATGGGGAAGCTTATAAAATAATGCTTGATCACTTGCAATAACCACATGGATTGTTTTAAAGGGAATTGTAAACAAATTGTTTTCTGCAACACCATAATGTAAGGAACTTATGAGCTAATGAAAAATTGTAATTTATCAAGCCTTGATGACTGTTGCAGGTGACCTGCCTTGTGCACAGGAAGGTTGTGAGAGAGTGGTGAGTTGTGTGTTCTGCAACACCCAGGAACAGACCTGGTATCTGTTTTTCCAAGGAAGATAATGAAATAAGGACAGGGTATTGGGAGGCTGAGGAAATGGAAACCTCCTGACTCTGTGGATCATCTGAAGATGGGGACTTGGGGTTTGGAGAGAAAAAGAGGCAATAAGGAGGAATAACGTGAGCTGAATGTGGGGCCTGTGTTGACAAAGTGTTGGGAGAGGAGGTTGTGGAGGTGGTCCCACAGAACTGAATCTGGGTGCTTTGGGGTTTTTGGGGGATTTTGTTTTGGTATGTGGGATGTTGGGGGTTTTTTTGCTTGTTTTTTTGTGTTTGGTGGTTGTTTTTTAATCAACTACTCTTAGGGCAATTCAGAGCCTGCCTTTAAGCCTTGCCTGGAGTGTGACTCTCTCAAGTCCCAAGCACAGCCAGAAGCCAGTGTGTTCCCAGAGTTTCTGCTGCCCACACCAGCACCGTTTCTCTCTCTAGCACTGCTCATTTTCCTTACCAGGGCATGTTATTTCAGCTATCAGCTCTGGCTTTCCTCTTCCCCTGTGCCTCCCTTCAGTTGTGCCCCTGGTGGATTGTACAAGATTCATGTACAGGCTCTGTGCAGTTGGATCAGGGAATGAAGTGATGACTGCTCTGTCTTCCTATGAACTCCAGAGGTGATAAGCATGGTCATAACCAAGTACATGTGCCTGGTGTATCTTGTGTGCCTTGAGTTTCATAAAGCTCTCATTACATGGGTTTTAAAAATAATTCCATAAAATGAAGCCACAGAGCAAGAATGGAGACAATAACACTGTTCAGTTCTTAACACAAATTCAGAGTGCACACTGAAAACTGCAACCATTTCCTGAATCTGGCTCCTAAACACCACAAGGACTTTCAAAGCAGGCACTGCTCTTCCTGCTGTGATTCTGACCTAGAGTCATCCTAGCATTTAATTCTTTTTGCAGGATCATGCTTTCAAGTGTTTAAAAGCTCTTCTGAAAGAATGGTGGGGTAGGAAGGCAACTGGAGTTTAATAATATTGTAGATGTCTCTGCACCTATAACCAGAACATTTTCCCTGTCCTGCTGTAGCTCCTCGTGCTGTTTGACTTTTCTGCTGTGTGCAGCCAGTTATGTGCTTAGTAATTTATTTCTTAAAATATCCTCAGTGTAGTAGCGAGTTGGCTCCTCTGTAACCTGAACATGTTCAGCACACACTTCTGTGCTGCCTTCTCTTTCTAGGTGTGTGCCAAAGGTGGATGAAAAATGGGAATTTTCCCCAAAGTTTTGATGTTTTCCAAGAAGTTGCTTTCTTTTAATCTATTTTTAAATCTGTTTTTACCTTGTGCCCTCCCCCAGTATGTTCTATAGGTAGTTTAGCTTGCCAGTGGTCTTGGGTGTTAGGGAAGAATAATGTAATATTTAAAATATGCCATCACTTCCATTTGTTTCAGGGTGCCAAGAAGCACTGAAATGCCCCCAAAATGGCCCTTTAAGCACCTTTAGTATTTAGTGAAGGAAATGTAATGGTACCCTGAAGGACATAATAGATTAGGGTTTAATAGCTCTTTTTTTTTTTCAATTTTCCTAGCATTTTTTGATCTAAAAGTTTCTATCACTGGGGATTCCTTACAGCTCTTAAGCATCTCATATTTTATTTAGGTCCCATTGCTCAACCTTCTTTAATTTGTGTGTTTATCTCATTGCAGACTTTGCTGTTATTTATCTGAATACCTGAGGAATAAATAAATGCTTAGGAGGAGTCCAGAAAGAGTATTCTGCTCCATTTAATTCCATCACAATTGGAAAAACAAGCCTATGTGCTGTTCCTGTCAAATTTGTAAAGCTGTAGTTTCATTAGTTCTGTGAGTGCTGCTCTTCTGGGCTCATTTTGCCCCATCCTTTGTGCAAGCAGAGGCATTTCCTTGGAGAGCCAGGTTAAATATATATTTTTGATAGACACATTTCAGTTTGGTTCCCAGATCTAATTTATATGTTGGACATGCTTCTTCAGATACAAGGGGTTGGAGCAAAGCTGAACAGTTTAGGGAGGGGGCAGCAGGAAAAAGGCTGTAATTAAAGGCTGCTTCCAAATTCAGATTGGCTCATGCAGTGACTTCCAAAATCATTGCCTTGACCAGAGGACCAGGAAAGAGCCAGGTCTGTCCTGAAGCTACAGTGATGCTTCATAAAGGAGTAGAATGAAAAACATTTAAGTGAGAAAAAAATTAAGAAAAAAGAGTGCTTTATAAACAGCTCTGAATGGATTCCTTGATCATTGACACTGGACATGAGTTCCTCCTTCCTCATTTTTTTCTGCTGTGGTCAGAAAACTGAAGTTTCTTGCACTACCACAGCAATGCTTACATATACTGACTTGAAATCTAATCTGTTTTCTGTATAACAGCACTGAAAAGTCTTACTGCATAGAACAGAAAAATAGACTTTGAATTATACCTAAACACTTAAATTTCCCTGTGCATCAATATATTTTAACTTCCCTTGTTGTATAATCTACTTTATAAATTATTTGCCTTATTAAAGTATGCAGATTTATATGAGTTTATTGGCTTGTTGTACCTGCTTTTGCTCATAAACAACAGTAAGCACACTGATTTACAAGTGCTGTTGATAGCTTATCAAGTACAAATGCAGATGTGTTTTTGTGGGACCTGTTAGGATGGAAGCAGGGAAATAGTTCATTTGAATACATTAATACAGTGCTATCAAACTCGTGGTTGTGGGGTTTTTTGCTGCTTAGTTCTCCTTCTTTTCCCCTTTTCTTTATGTGCTACCTGTAACCTCTGGTTGTTTAGGACGAGCTAGAAATGTAGAAGCATAATGTCCTGGGGTAACTTTATGATGTGTATGCCCTAGCAATCCTCTATGCCCAGAAATCAATCCTGTGCCTTTTTGTGCCTTTAAAATGAGCCTGAGAGGAAGGAGAGAAAAAACCAAGTGAACATTTGAGAGCAGTTGTTCAAGGACAGAGATGCAGACTCCTCTGTGTCCTGCTGCAGCAGTGAGAAGGGTGGAGGAGGTGCCCTGCTTGCTCTCCAGCCAGCTTTTGGCTCCTTTTCTCTGGAGGGAGACAGAGAACTTTGTTTTCCTGGGACTTCAGTTTTTCCCTTCTCTTCTGGACTGTTTCAACATCAGAACACACTGGGAGAGTTTTCCTCCAAGGCTCTGGAGGTGGGCCCACATGGACCCAGCTCGGAGGAGGAGGAGGGAGAGCACAGCTACAGAGGGACTCTGAAATCTTCCCAGGTTTCTCTCCTCACCATCATTAACCTTTTCCTGTGTGTTTGTTAAATAAATAGTTTTTATCTCTTTCGCTTTCCTCTGAGGGAATTTTTTTCCCCGAACCTGGTAGAGGAGGGGTGGTGGTAACCTGCCCTCTCTCAGAGGGTATTTTCCTCCCAATTTGTCCAAACTGACACACATATGTTCTTAGGTGATGGTTACAGACAATACTTTGGCAATCAATTGTTTTGAAGCCAGATGGCCATCAAAAATCCCCGCAAACCATCACACTTACTGGTTTGCAAGATGTATTTTCTAGAAAGTGAACAAGCTGCATATTTAAAAAATAAAAAAACCTTGTAGAGCTGCATATGTACATTTGTTTAGCTTGAGAGCAGCCGTGTGTTTCCATGTGGAGAGACCAGTGTGTCAGTGCTGCAGCAGATGGAGGTGCAGCTCCTCACCCACCGTGGTGTGGGGAGTTCTGCAGGAAGTTGAGGTGCCCTGCTCCTTGTCCTCAGTTTGTTTAAGGTACCCCAGGGGCTCTAGAACCTCACTCAGACTGAGTTTGTACTGCTGGAAGGAGCTTTATGTGGCTCTTAGGACACCAAAGTTTCATTCTTCTGATTCTGGGTACAATCACACTTGTGAGGTACAATCACTTCTTGTCAGGTGGTTGTTTCTTAATAGGAAGATTTCCCCTTTCCAGTAGTCAATTAAGTAATATTGCACAGTATGATACTCCAAAAATCACTTCTTTTGAATACCAAATACATCTGTTTTCTGCTTAGGTTACCCTGAGTTTGATCCCTCTGGCCAGTACAAGTTCTGTAAGAGCAGTGTGATGCAAAGGGGTGGTGCATGTGAAATTTTAGTTTCTGAGAACACCTGCCCAGTCACTCATTTCTTCTCTCTCTGTAAGCACAGTCAAATGCTCCCATGCTCTGGCCAGAGGGATGACCTGTGCATTGGGCATGTTAATTGGAGGGCATGTTTTTAATAGGAGACTTCTTTAAATCTCTTGCCATGCTGAACCCAGTTACAGTTACTATGGGCTTTTGCAAAATTCAGAATTGTTAACAAATAACCCTCAGTTTTGACTGCAGTAGGAAAAATATTTATACTTCTTGTTTACACAGCAGACAGTGTTTTAACAGATACCAAAACAGCAGCCACCTCCTGCCTCTTCCAGGTCACTGCTCATCTGAACATCGTGTGAAAGTAGTGTTGTTTTTCCTAGAGTTTTAACTCTTCAAAAACACCCCTGCTGGGTACTTTCCCATCAGGTTCTCCTCTAAGTAACTGATATACATTTATATTTTATCTTCAATGGAAACTTTGAGGGAGTGACCTCCCCCATTGAACTCAAAGAAATAAGGATGAAAAATTTTTGGTATTGTGTGGGCTCCAAGCCCTTAAAACCTCAAAGTGACATGAAAGAAATATGATGTGTGGAGCTGAGCACCTTTACCCTCCCCAGCATAAATCTGAGGGAGTGTGAGAGCTGAGGCAGCTCTTGGTACCACAGTGTTCCCAGCAGGATGATTGATGTTTTAGCATCATCCAGGTGAGCACAGAGGGACATAAAGAAGCTACTGAAAGGGTGGCTTGGTCCTTTCAGCTTTACTGGGGGTTTTCTGGCTTGTTTAAATGAAGTGATAAAGCACGGTGAGCAAGTGATTTATAGCAGGTGAGAGTCCAGCAGGGTGATTGTATCTAGCACTCAAGGGAGGCAGAGGGTATGGAAATAAATGTCAGAACTGTAATTAAATGTTTTGTGCTGCTGCTGATAGATGTATAATTGCAAATGCTGCCAGCATCACATTCCTACAGGAGGGAACCACGAATGAGGCTACATTTGTGAACTTCTTGCTCTACAGAAATTTCCCAGCTTTTCTCTTCCCTCATAATCCTGCTGTTTTCCTTTATAATTAAAGGGAATAATAAAAGGTTTTCTCTACGACAAATACGAAGTAAATTAATTCAAACCTAAATGTATTTTTTTCATAAAAGAGTAAAAAAAAGTGAAAAGACCACCAACCTGAAATTAAGCTGTCAGCTGTGGTGAAGCTGTAACTCACTGTCTGTTATTTGTGCTGGGATTATTTACCATGGCTGTAACCTGAGCAGTGAATTTGGGTACTAAACTTGCAAAGTTCTTGCTGAATGCAGATAAGAAGTGGTCCTGCTCTTTTGAACACTGAGTTAGACACCAAGCTGACCAGTGACCCCAAAGTAACCTGTACCTGGAAGCCCAGTCTTTTGGCTCACAAATACTTGAATGATCTTGTTCCAAGGTATTTGCCTGAACCACAGAAACACCAAAAAAAGTTTTTATTCATAGCATAGCAGAGACAGCTACAGTCAAACTCCAAGTGAAGACAAGATTTAGGCTTTTGGGAATGTCAGTGTGTCTGTCTCTCTTCACTATCCATCATCTATGCCTGAAATCAGCAGCCACCCAAATCTCCTATCTGCAATTTTTTTTTCTGTTCTTGATTTGAATTTTCCAACATGCTGGAATGAAGGAGACTCATCTGCAGTTCTGGCAAATTAAAATGCAGCCTTTGTGTAACCTAAGCTCATACTTATCCTGGATCCATCAGATGTTTTTAAAATGGATTTTTGAGGTGAGAGTGGACAAGAAGAAACACCAGGGAGGAGCCTTTCCATGAATTTGAGTTGGGATCCTGGTAAATGAGCCAGAGCCACCTTGCCTCTTGTAATTCCAATAACTGCCTCAATCTTCTGTGATCTGACTTTGCCATTGTTCTTGAAATTAAGATGTGTGATTATATACTGCAAATGTATATTTAAAATATATTTTATGTGTATATAAAATGTATAATGTTTGGCCAAAATGTGTGGCTTACACTTTTTTTTTTTTCATTTTGCTGAATGAGGCCTTCAGTAAAATTGGGATCTGATCAGTGCTTATGATGCTTTTGAAAGAAGTATTATTTTTGCTGTTCATAATTGCTGAAGCAGTGACTGCTTTAGGGAATGCTGGAAAAATATTTCAATAATTGTTAAATCCAAAACAAAACAAGAATGCAGCACACACAAACTTGATATTTAAATTACAACTTATGCTTGGCATGGCATCTTGATTTCTGCATGAACAGCAATGGATTATATTTGAGACTATGGTTAATTTGAGACCTAAATTCAGGGGATGTGTGTGTATGGATTCTATCTATCAAGTGTTCTAATGCCAAATAGCAGAGGATTTAAACTGAACATTGAAAATTGGGCTGGACATGAGATCCTGTGGTGGAATTTCTCAGTGCTTTGAGGTAGAACAGGAAGACTGGTGCTTACCTGAAAAGTGTTGCCACATTGTTCTGTCTGAAAGGGAGAACAGGTGGGATAAACAAGGTGATTTAGGTAGCAGTACATTGTTCATGGTATTTATGTTTTACCTGCTGGCTTACCTTTGAGGACACATGGTTATTTTACTTCTTAAAGAGTGCTTCTAACAGGGTGGAGGGACACTCTAAACTCTCCTCCTCCATCATCTTCCCTTTGAAGAGAAGAACCAGATCCCTGCAAACTGTGTTTTATTTTCTCCAGTAATCATTTGCAGCAATACTTTGTGCTTTCAAACTGTGCTTTTAAGGTGTCAGTTTTGCTGCTGCACCTTTTGATTCACTCTCAGCTGTATTTACTGACTCCTTCAGTGCCCAAGAAATGCTGCCTTCACTATTAATTGTGTTATTGAGTATTACCCTGTACACTTACTGGTATCTTAAGCATAACATCACTGTATCATACAGTCAGATAGACTTATTGCACTAATAAAAAATACATTGAAGTTGTGGTGAGCTTCACATCCTTTAGTCACAAGAGACACTGCATTCAGAATGTGAAAATTAATATCCAGTCCCAATACCTTATTTATAAGCTGTGTTGTTCAGGTGTTAATACTTAATAATTAATTTTTAATAATGTATGCACCATTGGAATTTACTTGGAAGGAGAAGACATTCCCATTACCTTTCCTATAGTAAAAGTATTTCTGTAAATAGATACCCTACAAGTTTAATGGCTGAATGTGCTCTCTGTACTCAGCTGATCTGCTTGGTGAGTAAGAATGTGGGATAAGAATTGTTTGATTTTCTTCCTTGCATACCTAACCTATCTGGATTAAATCACTCATTTTTAGCATTCATTAAAACAAGCCTGTGACAGGAATTGTGTAGCTGCTGAATTAAGGCCACACAGTTAAATGCTGCTTAATGCCTGAGATCAAACCCTCTGTTAGGAAAACCTATGTCTGCTACCATGTTTGTGTGTTTAAAAGAGATAAATAATCTTCTGTAGTGATCCTCCCCAATTATTCCCTAAATGCCTTTTACACTTTTATATTTGTTCCTGTAATAGAAGAGTGATTCTTAGTTCAGTAATCTGGAATTATTCAATGCACTCTGCTTCTTGGAGAAATTATTTAACCCATTCTTCTAAAAACAAACAAAACCAAGGACTTACCTTGAAACAAACTGAAGAATGCTCTTCTCTGATCCTCCAGATTTTTTGCTGGGGAATCAAGGTTGCACCCCATGGTACTCAAACCTTAATGCTAAAAAGATTATGGGCATCAAATCACTGGGGGAAATTGAGGACATGAACTATTCTGAAAGGGAATAGACATGGAGTCACAAGGAGAAAAAGGAGATAAGTGCAAAAACCACAGAAGATTGAAAGTCAGCTTGACCATGCTTTCAGAGTATGAAAAGGAAAAGATATTAGTGGGGGAGATTTGAACTTTTCTGGAGACATAAGATTTAAAGGCCTTAATGGGAACATCAGTTCTTTGCTCTGCACAGAGAGCATGGAAATCCCTCTCATAGCTGTGTATAATGTCATCAGGGGAGGAGAGATTTAGGCATCAGCAGCTGTAACTTTAAAGAAACCTTTTAACTTACTGTTTAAAGACACACAGGGGATGGCTTAGTCCAGGGGGATTTTTAATCAAAAAGAGATTCAGGCAGATGTTGATCCCAGCAAACTGCCCAGCCTGGATCCTCTGCCATTCCCTAACAGGATCAAGTGCTGCTGCTCCCATGGACATCACAGCTGGCATGAGACACATTTAGGATGGATTTTTGCTGTTATTTTGAGGAAACTTTTATTTTTCAGCAATGTGTTCAGCATCTTCTGATCAAAATGCATGCTTGCTACATTTTGGGGGAGCTCCAGCCATTTTAGTTCTTGATAAAACTTGATAATAGCCTTTAGGAGTGTTCCAGAAATGACATTTTGGTGCTGGGGCCAATGTGAGTGGAATAATTCCCATTGAATTTAATGCAGTTAATCTGAAGGAACTCACGAAGAGGTGTCCACTGCTATTTCTTCTAAACAGAAGAAGCAACAAATGATTTTTGTTATGATGGCCTGGAAATTTCTTCATAAATATCAGCAGCTGTTTATGACAAACTCAGACATCTGTGGTAGAATCTGCTTTACACATGTCTGCAGTGGTTGGTGCTTACATGGTCAGAAATGATCCACAGTAATTACAGATTTCTTTTAACAGAGAGACATGGGGACTGCTGAAGTCACTAGGAGGTGATAAATGTTATTTAGAGCTGGCATTTTTTTGTGGTCACTGGAAATAAAGATCAACTTTCACCCAGCACTTCTTTTAGTGGGCTTATTGTGCCCTGAGAAAAGGCTATTTCATAGAAATTGCTTCATGTCTGAAAAGCCCTACTCATCCATTTGTATATAAGTGAAAGGAAAAAGTGCACATTTGATTACATGTGAAGGCTCATCCTATAGGTCTTTAATATTGCTAAACAATTTGCTTGATTAGACATAAAGATTATTAACAAATTATGAGTGTTTAGTGGTTATCTTGACAAGTTTGGTTTCAACTAAACACCTATTTTGTTAGTGAATTATTGCTATTACTCTTGAGGACCTGCCTGACCTCTTCTCATTTATCATCTTGCACTATCATCTTCTCCTGTATATCCTACTGATGTGGGTTTTACAGCTCTGGTAAATTTGATATTTGGTTGCATTTTGCAGTCAGTCTGAAGAGCTGGTTTGAGGAAATATCATTCAAATTTCTGTTTATTTGCTGTTCTTTCTCTAGAAATTCAGCCACAGTATTTTTCATTATAGTGACATCTACAATGGAGAGTAGTAAAGTACTGGTGCTGAGATACAATATTTATAATACATGACTTTGCTATGTCATGGAACTGCATAGAAATGTATTGAATAAAATCATCCATTTAGTTTTAAGTCCTGGACCAAAAAGCTGGATATTAGTTAAAAGACAATGGACCCTATAGAAATAAAGCTTCATTGGGTAGGAATAACTAATTGTACTATAAGAGAAATAAATTTAAATGCATTGTCTCCCTTGGATTTATTTACACCATAAAAGATAAATTATCCTTCTTATAATTTGAAAATCTTTGAATTAATTGTGGGAGAGAAAATAAATGCATAAAAGGCAACTTCTTGACAGTCTTGTCAATACATGCTTGGAACTGACAATAGGAGAAATTATGGTATCAACCTAAAAAATGGAGCTCCTCAGGGCTCTGAAAACATGAGATGAAGATGAGAACATCAGTATGCCAGAGCTGTGGGATATGAATCCCCCCCATTACAGAATAATCAATGACTGCCACATGTATGACACTTTGTGTGTGTGTATAAAAATGCATAAACAAGTGTTACAATGCTCTGAGCTGTAGGGAAGAACTGATAAATTTATTGACACTGTTTCTTGGTGAAGGAGCACAAAGGTAGATAACAAGAAACTCAGAGTGTTGAGAGAGTTCTGTAGTCAATTTAAACTTCATGGGTACTTTAAGTGCAAGGCCACAATGTAGTGAGCTCTTTACAAACATGTTCATCTTGTACTTGAGGATAGTGGGCAAGATTGTGGAAAGGAACTTCAGTCTGATGGAATTAAACAAATTGCAGTACACAGGGGGAAGAAAACTTGCTGCTAAAGAAATGAGGAAATGTGATTCTACTTACAGTGCCCAGATAAACTTCAAATATGCTGCCTCAGGGGACTTTATGTGAGGATACAACACTGGCCTAGCTCTGTTTTTTCCAACAGTGGGCTGTTGTTGGGTTTGTGCACTGCAGTAACACTGGGGGGGTTGATGTGGGAATCTTCTATGTCACCAAGTCTCTGAGCCTTCACACAGGCTCTGCAAAGTTCACAGGTGCTTGGGGTTTTCTGTCCACTAAAGTGTCTTGAAGTAACTTTTGGCGGACTCAGTAAAGGTGGAGAAATAAAAGTGTTTCTCTCTGACCTCTGTTAATTTTTGGCTTCTGCCTTTAGGACTGAAGCTTCTGCCCATCTGCTTTGCACGACAGAACTTCAGAAAGCTGAGGAGATCCTTCCTTGTGTCCAGATAATACAGACTGAGGGTACCATGCTGATTCATTGGGGTCCTGCTCCCTGCAGGCAGCATTGCTCCTTTCAGCAGTTCTGGCATTAGGGTTCATGAGACTCTGGGGTCAAATCAGGACCCTCTTGCTGGGGATTCCACAGTGCTCTCTGGATGGTGATGGTTAGGTTATCGTGTCTTTGCTCTTTGATCCCTTTGAAAAGAAAGGCCTGGGCTAGGATTTTCCTGTCTTACATAGATGAGACCACAGATATCCCATGAAAATCTGAGGGAAGAAAGGGGCATCAGGTTTGAGGCACTGCCTGTAACCCAGTCACTGGGAACACTGGCTAGTCTTGGCTCAACAGGCTTTTCATGTTTTACTCCTAAACTCAGCAAACTCCTTCAACATCTGCCCATCTGTGATACTTTATGAATGAATATAAGCATTGTGCTGGCTTTGGCTCCAGTTTCAAGTGTGAAATGAATGAACTTGAGTGAAGATCTTGTCTGACTTGTCTCCTTTTTGTTTGGTATTAGTAGAGTAGTGTCCTTTTCCAGGTCTATGGGTTTTTTGTGAGGGAAGGGACGTGGCAGTGCAATGCTCAGGGGATCAGCTGGTGAGCTATCAGTGATACAGGAGACATCCACGATGAGATTCATGTTATTTTTCATTTAACAGGAGTGACAGCAGTGCACAAGATGAGATGCATTAACTTTAGCTTGTTTCTCAAGCATTTGTAGGCTCACAGGAGGTTTGTGTGCAGTGTGTGGGGCCTGGCTGCCAGTTTTTGTCACTGCCATTTCCAGGTGTGCAGGGAGGGTTCTCCCACAGCCCATCTCTCATGCCCAGGTCTTGCATTTCTGTATCACCTTCTGTTTTTAGAAGCATAAAATGGTTACTAATTAGAAAGGATTTATTCCCAGTGGAATCAGTGCAGATACTCCTGGGAGACAGGGGCACTTCACCCACTGTAAAAGAAGAGGAATCAAAATGCTAGGACATGACTTTCAACCTTAAACAGCAGTAGTCATTGCACAGCTGCTGACAGAGAATAAACCCAAAAGCAATTATGACAGTTTGTGATAGAAGGCTTTCTCAGTCTTGTCAAGGTGAAGTATTCAATAAATAATAAAGAAAATCAAAGTAATGCTTAGGGCTTTGGGGAGAGTGCTACTATATAGAGTATAGTACTAACAGAGCAGTATATCTCTGTTTTAGAGTTACATCATGCACATGCTGGAGAGCATTAGTTAAGCAATTGTTCATGCTGAGGCATTCTAACGAGCATGGTGCTTCACACTTTGCTTTCCCCAGTAAGTATTGCTCTGTAATTTGTTTTTGCACTCACATATTGTGTGGTTTCTGTAAAGTCACCATCAAAAATCGATCATTGCTGAACTTGGGCCTTCAAATGCATGCAAAAAAAAATCTGGCAACATTTGTCTCATGGCAACGGCTCTTCAGCACAGTGAAGGATGATGCAGGGTGCTGGAGAAGAGATTTCTTTGTTTCACAATACACAGGGCATTCAAGTTTCTGTGTTCCAGTCCCCCTCAGGTAAATCACCTCCGACCTCTAAAAATTATGTAGAGGTGGAAGACTTCTTAAAAGTATTATTAATTAGGCTGAATCATATCACTTGTAGTGGTCTTCTTGTTAAGCATTGAATTTGTGTTCATTTTCTATTTGCTGTCAAACATTGTTAACTCTGCCCTCTCCATACTTTGCCAGTATTTAGCAGCATCCTGAAAGGCCAGTATTCAATGTTGATGGAGACATTTGTTGCTGTCTCACTTCAGTTATTCTGATCCACATGATAAAATAATTGTTCCTACTGCTTTTATTTTACACTTGTTTCATTTCACTGTTCTCTCTCTCTCTTTTTTTTTTTTTTTTTAATCCTTAACCTTACATTTTTTTTCTCATAATATTTTGTTTACCTTGCTGTTTGTGGAGTTAATACAAGTCTGTTCTGAGCATTGATGAAACAGACCTTGGGTATCACCTTTTTTTTTTTTAATATGTATATTTTTTACACAATCTGATCCTGCTCAGCAAGGTTTTCAGTGTGCTTATCTTTCTATTCACTGTGGGGAGTGGGAAGATGCAGAGAAAAATATGCAAGGAGTGAAACGGGCTGGGAATGGAAAATAGCAATTTGAAGGGCATCTTGGCCCCAGAAATTGGGATTTCACAGAATCACCAGGTTGGAAGAGACCTCTCTGACCATTGAGTCCAACCCATGCCCTCACACCTCAACTGAACCATGGCACCAAGTGCCACATCCAATCTCCTTTTAAACGCAGCCAGGGGTGGTGATTCCACCACCTCCCTGGGCAGACAATTCCAGCACTTCACCACTTTTTCTGTGAAAACCTTTTTCCTAATATCCAACTTGTATTTCCCTTGATGCAACTTTGGACTGTGCCCACTTGTTCTGTCAGTGGCTGCCTGGAGAAAGAGACCAAGCCCCAACAGCCACCTTTCAGGGAGTTGTAGAGAGGGATGAGGTCCCCTCGGAGTCTCCTTTTCTCCAGGCTGAACAACCCCAGCTCCCTCAGCTGTTCCTCATCTGAGTGAATTACATTTTTTTTGAGTAGCCCCGTACCAGCCACTGAAGTCCATCATGGTTACTCATCTAGAAAGAGTGGTGTGTCATTTTGAAGGTACCTGGAAAATTCACATAATTATCTAAATGCTAGCTATTGTTATCTAACCATGGCTGGCTGCAGTTTGATAGCTCAATTCCCTTTGGTCAGGCAGACCTAACAATTCCTCATGGCACGGGAAGGGGATTGGGTTTCTCTCTCCCTATGCTTGGAGGGATCATTAAATAAACTCCCAACAAGCAGTGATGGGGATTATTGCACAGTTCTGGCTGTGTCTGCACTGCAAATCCATCCCAAACTTTATCAGGGCTTCCATTGCTGCAGCATCTGAATTGTTTGTGGGGCGGTTCCTACATCAGTCCTTCCCGACAGTGCCAAGGCTTTATTGTGTTTTTTTTAGGTGTGAACAGAGACTTAAGAGGGGCAGTGATTTGTCACAGATTCCAAGAGCAGCCTCTGGTGTAACAAACATCTCCCAGGCCCCCAGGCTGTGGGTAAGTCTCAGAAAGGTGATTACTACTTCCCTTGAATGACCATATTTCCTACTGCAGTGCTTGTCAGCTTCTCATTCTGCAAAGTTCACGCTGTAAATAACACTGTGAATGTGGAATATTTTAAAAGATGGCCTCTCTTGTTGAGCTCTATTCCCCTGAATAATCCTGATGGCTACTGAGACAAGTCAGCGCTTTCAGTTCATTTTTTTAGCATGGGTTCTTTTTTTCCCTTAGATTTTTCTTTCATCAATATTTCTTTTTCTAAAATATTAATCATATTTGATCATTCTGTAGCTTGTAAGTTACTTTAAAGTTAAGAGGAAAATGATGAATATTTTCATGAGTGAATGTCTTGAATTAATGGTCTTATCATTAAAAAGGGTAACAGAGGTTTAGGTTAATGTATTTATCTTTGCATGAATGTAGCCTCAGCACTTATTTTGTCTGCCAGTGTTTCTGAGTATCAATTAGAAAATACATTCAAAGCGAACTTGATTTCCAGTGACTGTGCATAATAAACAGATGTTGGAGTGAAAGCTTCTCTGGACTCAGACCCAGAGGGAAGCCAAAGCACAGGGGTTGAATTAAAATCTTTGGATAAGCTGAGATACATGAAGTCACACCAAAGTGAAATAGAAATAGAGATTTTTAAACTTTTAGTAGAAATATATGCTAAGTTCCTTCAAAAGTGCCTTAAACATCAAAAAGCTGCACCAGAGACCTTAAGCACAGTTCTTACTGCAGCAGTGTTACCTTTTCACAGAATTCTTTACTTTAGACAAAATATAGAATTATACTGTTAACATTTTTAGACAGAGTTTTCACATAAAAAATAAGAACTGATAGAAGCTATACACAAATCTGTGTAAAACCTGTGTAGCACTTGTGTATGACTTAGACCAGGATAGGTTGAGAAAAGGAAAACTAGAATTGTGTGTTAATCTTATTGGTCAATTAACAAATATAATCCTCACTTCTGTAAGAAAAAATATAGAGCATATAGAATTAGAAGCTGTTTTCTGCCTGCTGTTTGCTGTTGCTGCTTGGCCTTATCTGTAACCCCCTTGAACTCTGCCTTCAAGAAAGCTGTGAGGCTGTGAAATAAAGAACTCAGCAGAGCAGCAGCCTCCTCTGCTCTTCTACCCTGGTCCAAGAAGGGTATCCCATCAAAAGCTCAGCAAATAGACATATGCTAAACATAATTACATATTTAAATGCATTAAACTGCAAGAATGATTTGGCTGTTTCAGCAAAGCTCAGTGAAGAACTATGGGAGCTATCTGCAGTAATTGCTCTAGATTTAATTGTACCATTAAAGGCATGACTGTTTATATTGTAACAATACAATCTGATTTAGGAAGAACTTGCAAAAACATGGCAAGTTATTGTAAGTTTTCTATAACCAGTATTATTTGTGTAGCAGCGCAGGGCTTTCCCTATTCTTGTGGCAAGGGGAGAAGTTCCAGTAAGATATCATTGATATTTATAAAAAACTTATTTTCTGGAGACATAACATGCTTGAGATAGAATGGGTTAGGTTTTTAGATCTTCACATAAGCAAAATATCCTTGAGGGCTTTTGTTAAAATCATGTAGGGGAAGATGGTCGCAGAGGAAAAGCTCTATCTGACAAAAGTGTTGCTGAATAATCTTTCTGTGAAATTGGTGCTTTCAAAAGGTAAAATTTAGATGAAAAAGCTTCTTTTTGTTTCTTGAATTACCCAGGTGAAGTGCCTAAATCACTGTCTTAAGAACACTTCTAAGATTTCTGGTTTTTTTTATGGATTGAGCTGGAAAAACTGATGTCCAGAGATGACCTGAGGCAGCAGCTGCAGTGAGGAAATGCTGGTCAGTGAGAGGCTCTTGCACATCAGGGTTGGGAGGTTATCACAGCAGAGAGAGGGATTTCAGCTCCAGGCCATGCAGCACACAGAGAACTCCAGCGTTAGCCCTCGGAATTAGAGATACTTGAAACACAGCCAGTGGCTGCTTGAAGTATTTCAAAATGCCCTTTTCTGGGTACGTGGTGCTTTTAATGTGCAAACAGTCTCAGGAAGTAGATGCTGCCACTTGTTTTTCTAAAATAAGCTTCCATCACTTTTTTTTTTAGATTAGATACCAAACTGGAAAGCAAAACAAACAGAAAGACAACTTGACATAATTCTGAATTTTAGTACTATGCCACAGAGCCATCAAATGAGCAATAGGGGCTTTGTTTCTGTGTTCTTTCTTGTTTTAAAAACCTATTCAAGGTCATGGTTTGAATAGAAAAGTAATTGGATTTGAGACACCATATGTTGTGGGATGCTTATGACATCCCTAATGAATGTTGTAGGGTACTACTTCCAAAAAAATGTTGACATTAGCATTGGAATGACTGTTGACATGAGAACTTTCATTAAGAGAAACATCTTGAAGTCAATCTCATCTGATTTTTTCTTCTTTCTCTCTTCCACCCATCATGATAAGATGCCCACTCCTGAGACACAAAGGGCTTTGCTTACCTTGCCAGGCTCCAGCCTGTCACAATCACTCACCAGACTTTACTGCCCTTTCACAACACCTCCTGATTCACAGTGACAAATCCTACACTATAAAAGCAACCAGATTCCATTGCTGTGTGTCTCTTGTTACTCATTTCACAGTATTTATGGTGCTGCTTGCACAGAATGTTATTCCTGTGCTCTGTTTTGTAAATCAACTACACGTAAATTCTGTTAAAAGAAAAAATATTTTTTAGGCTGTAAAGTTTGGAGAAGTTTCTTTTTTTGTGTTTATCTCTTTCAGTGTTTTTGTCTGAGAAGCATGAAGGTGATCTCAAATTTGTTCCCTTTTATCTCTGCAGTGTAACTTTGAAGAGTCCTTTATGTAAGGAACCTTAATATTTGTGTAGGACTGGTCTTCTCCTAAGTGTCCCAAACGAGCAAATTTCTCATTAACTTGTGAAAATTTATCATAAAACTGAAAATAATGAACAAATACAGGAAAAATAGTTTGATACTATTATTCTGAGGTGTTAACATAGAAGAGGTGATAAAAAATCAAAAAAATCAGAGTAATGCAAACAAACATCATAAAGGAGCAAGCTGTTACAGTCTAACCATCCAACTTCATTCCTGCTTTGAGATATTTCCCTTCTCATCCATTTTGTGTGGCTAGTAAGACCACAGTCCTTTCCAAATCACAGTGCAGCATCAAGGAATTGTAAATAAAGCACACACAGCTTAGTTGTTGCTGGTTGCAGTTTCTCTAAACTTGAACCTGGCCCCAAATTTCCTCTGTTTCCATGGTTGCTTGCACTGACTGGGAATGCCAATGATCCATCAAAATGGAATGCTGGAGTCTGTAGTTTGGCAGAAACATTTGTGACAGGGGTGGGGAAGGCCAGGCTGGCTGGCTTGTCCTTACTCCCTGTTTGATTGGGGCAGCACAACACACCAGGTGCAATCATCTTGGGCATTCTGCTCTCTGCTGTGGCTGCTGCTGAATTCCTGTGCTGAAAGCAGGGGCAGGGCAGCACAAGGCTGCCCCTGTGCTCCTGGCACTGCCCTGGCAGCAGCAGTGGCTGTGGTGGGAGGGTGGGAGGGTGGTGCAGCCCAGCAGTGACTCCATGGATTGTCTGTGGGATGTGTGTCTGGGGCTGGCACTCAGCCTGCTGGGCACTCTCCAGGCTGGCAGCCCCAGGCTCTGGGCTGTGCAGACCAGGCTCCAGTGAGGTGTGGCTAACACAGGCACCCAACCACCCTGAGTGACACTGGCACTGGGGGAAATGGCTTCCCATAAAATGTTATCAATCCCTGCTTGGAGAATTGAGCTGGAAGTTTGCCCTTTTGCTGTTTGCACGTGCATGGCAACCCAGACAATGCTGTAACAGCTTTATGAGCCAACCTGCTTTGTCTAGTTTAGGATTTCATTTACTTTTTAAAAAATAGGACTAATTGCTGCTTACAGGTTGAGAGAATAGTGCTCTAAATGGTTAGTGGGAAAATAAACTCCTGCCCTGCTGGGAATTCTTTTGCTGTGCACAGGAAGTACCTGGGAATAGGAGAACCTGAAAGACACACTAATATTTAAACTAAAGAGCTGTCTGAGCTGCCAGAATAAGAATGACATGGGAGGAAGGAGATGGGTGGGTTCTGAGCTGAAATCCAGCCCCCGTGCTGTGCATCCTCAGGGAAGCCCCACATGGCACTGAAACCCTTGTGCCTTGTGGTGAAAAAAGCACTGAATGATAGGTCATTAGTAGAAATAAGCTGTTTATTAGACTATTTAGTAGATTCCACCAGCTTTAGGGTTTTTGGTTTGTTTGTTTGTCTGTTTTTTGTTTTGTTTTATTTTGTTGGCTGTACCAGCCTTCCAAAAGGCAGAGCTGAGATATTTCAGTTGACAGAGTTTACATTCCCTACAGAAACCTTCCCTGGGATAACAATCATGTGACATTTCCTATGCTGACAGGAAAGTTTGTCCCCTTCTCTCTGTAAGACAAGCAGCAAATAAGGAGGGGTGGAGAGAGTCAATTTCTGAAAGCTGAAACCTGAATTATTCAGCAATTCTTCATTCTTTGTATTCAGAATTATGCAGGGATTCATCAAGACTTTTAGAAGCCAAAAGTCCTCTTGGTCTGTAGTCTCAGCTACATGGTTTAAGATCTCAGGAGGTGATGTTTGCCTTTGATGGTACACATGCTTCCAGGAGAAGCCACTGCTTGCAGGAGGGCAGAGTCTGAGTGATTGAATTTAAGCATCTCAGCTGCCCATCTGTGTGGGAGGAACACGGGCAGCAGTTGGGTGAAATGTTTGACAATGGAGTTCCATTTTTGCATCTTTTTCTGCAGCTTGAGGAACACAGATATAAATAAATGTTTAATGAGCGAGGCCTCCAGTATTGTGAAACTTTGGCATGAAAGCTGAAAATGTCACTATTACTCCTGTTGCTGTCAAATTTAAATTATGTCTGAAAGGAGGCAGCAAGCTGAAATCAGCATGCTGCTGAATTTCTGCATCATTAAGGGGGAAATTCAGGACAGAGGGAAAAGATCAATCTTTTTCCCTTGTGATTCTCCCAAATTCTGTTTTCTGCCATCGTGCTTATGACTTTCTATGTTAACATTCCTCCATAAGATTTTTATTGCATATTTGAATATTAATAGTATATTTCCTCATCATGTTGACACATTCCCACCTCTTTACCATCACTTTACAATCACTTTCTCATCCAGCACATTAAATCTGGCACTTATCCAGGAGTCCTGTAGGGCAGCTCTGCAGGGATGAACTTCCAGGGAGTCTCACTAAAGCTTAGGTGGTGCAGCAGGGCAGCAAGTGAAGCGAGCATGAGGCATTTCTGGTGATTTCTTTGCAGAATCCTTGAGGAGGGTTCACAGATCCTTGAGGAGGCACACCCAAAATGGCCCTTGAGCAGTTGGGAAGGACATTCTGACCCTGACTCAGCATCAGCTTCCCTTGCCCAAGGCCACACATTCCTGGTGCATTTGAACACTTGCCATGGGTGCAAATCCCTGAATGCTTCAGAAAGTGGGATGTGAGGTGTTGGCTGTCTCCTTGTGCTGGGAATTCTCACCCAAGGGTGAGTTTCAGAGCCTTGACCTTCCTTCTGGAGCAACAACACCATTTTCCACTCCAACTTTTCTTCCCCTGAATTTACTTTTGGCTCCAGCTCTTTCATCCCTTATGAGGTGGGAGCATCTGCCTAAATTCATAAACTGCATCAATATTTTTGCTGTTTTTCTAATGCTTCTAAGGATTATTTTTTTTCCTCTATTCAAATGCTAAGTGTTATTTTCCCATCCTTAGAAGATTTATTATCCTGTTTTTCATTTTCTGTTCTGAGTATGTGTTTGACACATCTTTAGTTATTAGAATAGAAGCCTGACACTGTAGGAAACAAAAAATGTTTGCCTGCATTACATTTCACATTATAAATGGTGCTTGTTCTTCGCCATACAAACAGGCTCCTTGAATAATTTTACGGTGTGCTGTTGAGAACTGTGCTGAGCCATTTGCCAGTAAATCAGCATCTCTTACAGTAAACTCTCCATGCTTTGTCAGCCACTGTATCTGGGGAATAAAATCTAATAAAAAGAATCCAAACATGGAGCAGTTATTGCTTATCTCCCTGAAAAACTTACAGTGTTTTGAGTTTAGGAATATCTGCAATTTTTTGGGGTGTAGTGTTCAGTTCTAAAGCTTTGAGATGTAAAGTACAATGTACAAAACATCCACCTTTTGCTACAAATCTGGTACCTGCAGTAAAATACAGTGACCATTCATGGTTTTCCTTTTAGTTCCTGACTTCTGGGGAAGGTTCACCTCCTGAAAGCAGCAACATTTTCAGCTTTGTTTTCAGACTTAGATGGAATTTTGGGTATGTTTAACGCTGAGCACTTTAAAAAGTAAAACAAAAAGATGGAACATCCTTCTCCTTTAATATTAAAGAACATGAGGAACACCCTACATTTTGGAAGGGTTTTATTTGCCTTTTGGTCCTGGCATTCTGGGTACAGTTATATCCTACTTTCCATCTTGTCTTCACCAATTAATAGATGTACCAACTTATTTGATATAATTACTTAAATTTTTTAATGGCTGCTGAAATGTGTTGATTCCAGCAGATAGTGTGTATCAGCAATAGTGTGTATCAAGAAACTTGGCAATTCTCATATATGCATGGCAGCTCTGTGATTTTGTGGGATAAACCTTTACTGCATTCCTCAGAGCTGCTTTTGTAAGAGGAGGGCACTGGTGGAAGTAACAAGGAGTGAAATCCCCAGGAAATGAAAACAGGGAGAGCAAAGGCAGGGTCTGTCAGAGGCAGGAAGGATTCTGAAGTATTATGCTGTGTTTTTTTCTTTGTTTTATAATAAATGTCTTGAAAGGTCCTACTGTTTGACATACAAAGTACTTGAAAATGATTTCCACCAGGCCCCCAATGTCTCTGGTGCCTGACAAACTAATGTCACATCAGCTGCAATTAGTGTTGGCATTTCTTAAGGCCAAGATGTGGAACACTCAGAGCAAGCAGTGCTATTCAAAGAAACAAGAGTTCGCAGATTTTGAAGTTGTTCTGATCTTTGCAGACCAATTTCTTTTGATTGAGTTCCTTGTCTGTGTTTGAGTGTTTGGATCAGTACAGGGAGTACCACCTTGCACACCCTCAAGTGTCTTTGTTCCTGGGATTGTGATCTCAGCTCTCAGTTTTTCAGCACAATTTCCCCTCTGTGGTGCCCGGTGAACTCACATTACAAGGGACAGAGAGTTTTCAGTAAGACAAGTCCCTGGTACCACAAGAACCACTTCATGTTTGGGTGACCAAAAGCTTCTCCCAGGACACTTGTTCTGTTAATCTGCCCCAGGTTGGATTCCCAGGTTGGGGTCAGCCCTTACCCCTCATCACTCCCCCAGAGCTTCCCCACTGGTCCCCATTCCCCAGTCCTGCCTTTTCCCTGCCCTTGGATAAAACTGTGAGCTTTGGGATCCTGTTGGGATTTGCCTCTGCACCCTTTGACAGTGCAGAAGCAATAAATGCTCCTGTTTGAACACATGCAAATGCCCTTGTGGAGTGTTTGCTGCTGTCTGTGACACTGAACCCACCCGTGCTGCTGGGGGGGCACGGGGACCCCATGGAGCAGGACAGGGACAGCATCACTCACCCTCCTCTTCCAGAGACCTGCTTGATAGAAAAGGGACAGGTTTTAAATGGTAGGAAAGGATTTATTTTTGTTTTATAATAAAATATCCAAGCTTCCAGGCATATCCTTGAGGTGTTTCCTTGCTAGTTCAGCTTTCAAGGCTAGAACAGGAAGGTGGAAGGACTGATGTGTGGTGTCTGTAGGTACTGTGATGCTGAAGGCCTTTGCTTTCAGCTTTCATCCCACAGATCTCTTTAGTTCTGATGTTCTGCATAGGATTATTTTTTATTTTTGGTTAAATCAAAGGAAAGAATGAGCTTATAAAACTTGGCTATTAGATTTTTTTTTGACTACTACTTAAAGCAGAGGGGTTTAGAGTATTGTAAATTTGAATTTTCTCACATTTTTTATCATCAGATGAGCTTGATGGTTCGGTACCTGTTTTGATAGCATGTTCTTCACTGTGAGTGGACAAATCTGAGCATTTCCTCCCATTATTAGGTTCTTAATATCTGTTATCATCATGGCATGAATACCTGGCCCTGCCTGTGGACTGTTCATTGAGGTCAACACCACCTGCCAGGTACCTCCTGTCTGTGCTGAGCCTCATCATGAGCCAAAAATCCCATCCTGATTGGAATGGCTCAGGCAGGGATGGCAGAGGCCACATTCAGCCCTTCCTAAGAGTACTGGGCCCTGTGTGCAGCCAGACTCTGCTGAGCACTGGGGACAAAGTGCTCAGCTTGGAGGGATTACCCTGGGCAGGTGCTGGTGTTGTGTGGGCTCTGAGCACCCAGCCTGTGCCAGCTGTTTGATCCTGGAACTTTGTCTTTTTGCTTAAAGGCTTTGTGATAAGATGTGACTTTGGCTGCTCAGAGTCTCCTGACAGAGCTCCATGCCTGATCTGAACAACTGGGGCTGGATGCCTAAATGGCAAAACACTTAATTCTAAATTTTATTTGGCCAAAAAACTTAATTCTAAATTTTATTTTGGAAAAACACTTAATTCTAAATTTTATTTGGGTCTATTTCTGCTGCAATCTATGACTAAAACAAAAACCTAAGCAATTCATGGCAAGATACACCCAAAATGGAGTTAGAAATGTTGACAAATATACTTGTGGTGTCCCAGTATGATTGCTCCCTTTCTCCATTTGCAGGGCTCCTGTATTGCAGCCTAATCCAAAGTACAGCATGAGTCCTTCCTAGTACTAGTCTCTTCTATCATATCTCTACCTCCCCTTAAATCCCTTCAGTCAGCTTTCAGTAAAATAGAAAATAAGGTTTATTACTTATGAAAAGCTTTATAATGGAGGCCTGGCTTATCTTCCTTACCTTCTGCCACTGAAAAACTTGGACCAACAGCTGCTGGATATTTGTCCAAATACAGATTGATGCATTGTGCATTTTCTGCTCTCAGTAACTTTACTCTGCACCCTGAGCAAAGCTTAAAAGAACCCAAACAAGTAGGAGAAACAAGTTTATAAGTTACAGATCACTCAGAGATATTGAAGGCACGTGACTTCCATTGTTTTTTAGTTTTTTATTAGCTAGGTAAACCTAATGTGGTAATTTTGCTTTTTTCAGCTACAGAATGTGACAGTGTCGTACTCTCAGTGTGACATTTCTGTGGTTGTGTTGTGGATTTTTCAGATCACTGCATGGTGTTGGAAGTCATTTGAAATGCTTAAAATGAAATAACTCAAGGATCAAGTATATTACAGAGACACAAACAGGATCCTGGCAATTAAATGAGGATCAAGTAATTTACATGTGTGCTAACAGGATCCTGGCAATGAAATAACTTGAGATCAAATATTCCCCTTGTGCCAAGAGGATTCTAGGTCAGGGTCACCAGCCCCAGAGCCCCTGCAGACAGGGCACCTTCGTGCCAGTGCTTCTCACCAGAGCCTTCCCTGCACTGAGCAGCTGAACTGTTCACAATTCCGGATTCCTCAGTTTCCCATCTCCATCCTGAAGCTCCCCTCAATGCCAGTCCTGGCCCGTGCCCACTTTACAAGCTGTAATCTTTCCAAACCACACAGACCCTGGACTCTCCTGTCAGGGGCTCCTTGCACTGTTCTCCTCAGGCACAGGGAAAATAACGTTGGGGTCACATTAAAGCTCCCTGGCAGTTCCCTCACACTTCGTACAGTGCCTGTTCTTCCATTTGGTGTAAACAATGCCTTGCTGACTGAGCATTTTCTGGCTTCATCTTGCTTTCTGTGAACTTAAATGAGGTACAAAGTGAGCATTAGGGATGGGATATCATGAGGCCTGACCCCTCTCCACACCGAAAAAAAAACCAACCTGGAAAATCCCTCAATATTGAAGAAGGTCAAACATGCGCTGTGTGAACTTGTTAAACACGTTTATTGAGTTCTTGACAGTAACCAAACACAGTGAATGACCATTATAAACTAGAAAAAAGGCATTTGCTTTTACTTGGTCAGCTCCTGCTTTATCTGTGAAGAAAAAATATCCCTTTCACCACCAATTTACAGGATTGAATGTTTGTCCCAATAATGGCTTCAGCAAGGAAAATGGCAATTTTAAACTCAGATATGTTTCAGCTGCTTTCTGCTTCTGAGTCCAGTTCCTGTTAATGAGGGACCATGAAGTGGAGTTAAAGTTACACCACCTCTAAGTGCATTCCCAATTGTCATTAACTCACTTAAATGGGCTGCAAACAAAGAAATGAAGTAAAAAAAAAAAAAAAATCTCTGAAAAAAAAAGAAAACCACAAATAATGCATCCACAAGTGGTAGAGGGTTATTACTTCAGAAAGAAAAAAAGAAATCAAAGCAACTTTACTAAATTAATTTGTTAAACACATTTATTGAGCTGTTAATTGTAACCAACACAATGTATGATCTGTTGTAAAACAAGAAACAGAAAATGGATCAATTCTGATTTTGCCAAATCCTACTACAGATATGTGACAGAGGGAAATATTTCAATTTCCTTTATATTCTGCAGTGATATATTTACAATACTCATCTCTCAAAGTCTGTCCCTTTTTAAATTAAATTAACAGAAAGATCATAACCTAGAAATAGGTTTTCTTTACAGTAGTCTTGGTTCTGTCTTGTCAGTATCCATGAATGATAGTGAAATAATGAGAGCTTTCCAAGGATTACTTGGCACACAGAACACAACTCCACTTTGATGCTGTACCGAGCCACCTTTTTTCTTTTTCTTTTTTTTTTTTCTTTTTTTTTTTTTTTTTTTTTTTTTCAATTGAGGGAGAGGGGGGAGCAGAGGAAGAATTTCATATGTACAAAGGCTGAAAAGTCTTTCTTTGTGACTCTAAATTAGTTCAGGAAAATTGTAATCACATTTACTGTAATACTGATTTGGTTTTTTTATTTTTGTTGTTTGTTTGTTTGTTTGTTTTTTAAATGGCCACTGATCACATGAATGAATTTTGAGGAGTTTTCCAGCACGGCAGCTCTTTTCCCACAGCTCGTGGTGCACGTGAACCCAGAGAGGGAGGTTGGGTGCATTGTAGATGGTGTCAATTCCCAGAAGGAGCATTCCACTGAGGATTTGGGTTCTGCCTGCTCTGTCTCACTTACTTGAGGAGCCATTCATTTACTGGAAGAGAAACAAACAAAACCCATTATTCTTTAATAAACTCCAAATATGAAACTGGTTTAACACTGTGAATCAAATTGACTTAACACTGCATTAGGCACTTGGGCAAAATGTCTGTAAAAGGACAGGAGGTTCAGTTTCCTCCTCTTTCTAGGAAAGAATTAAGGCTGAATGACTGTTTCTTTGAAGTATCACAACCCAGTCATCTGCCTTGCTGCTGAAAATGTCCTTTCTTTTCCAGCCTTCAGTGCTACTCCTTCATAATTATGATATTACCACTGGGAGGCCACTTCAGCACCATTATTTCAGCTCGTACAGTCGTGTGCATGGGCCCAAAGATGCATGAGACACATTAGAGCTCAGTCATGAGCCACAGCTGTGGCAGTGGAAGGCTCTAAGTGCAGGTGACTGAGCTGCTTCAGTGTTTAATATCCACTGCTTGACACTCCATTTAGCAATTCAGGTGTTTGTTATGGTGGTGCACCTCGAAAGCGAAATTAAGTCTTGTAAATTATTAATTTTGTTTGAGATCAGCTGTCATAAAGACTTGCTAATCCCCCTTGTGGGTGAGTAAATCAGAGCAAAAGGCACTTTGTAAGGTGAGAAGACTTTAAAATGAGGCTAGAAAATGAAGGGCCTGTCCTATTTGCTTCTAAAAACATATTAGATATCACAGGCTATTTTTTTGTCATGCTTTTCCTCCACATTTCCTCATCTATTTCAAATGTGTGGCATTTGACTGACACAATTATTCCCTCAGATCTGGAGTTTTATGTGCTTTTATTTGTGTGCTTTGTTATGCCCTTGGATTTCCTGAAGAAAGGAGCTCAGTGCAAGCATGGAAGGGGTTATTCTGGAGGTGGAACGTACCTCTATACTGTAGTTTCTGTGCTCTATTGTTTGGACAATCTTTTCCCTGTAAACTAAAGTTGATATTGGTTCGGATACATCGATTGTTGAGAGGCTGGACTGGTCTGAAATTGTCGCTCATGCTCAGAAATATCTGTGATGGTTGATTCTGGCTTAGCAGTCGTAAAGAATGCATCTATAAACACAAACCAAGGGGGTTTTAGTGCTGGTCTTTGCTGTAAGTAAACAACATACAACACTGTTAAACAGATTAGTTCATAAATGGAAGTGAAACAGAATTTCAGTGAAATGGAATTTCTGTAAAACAGCATTTGAGTTAACTCTGACAGTTTGTAGTCAGAGGTAACTTAGAACCATTCCTTGTGTGCTCCTCTGTTTCTGAGCCCCATTTTAAGTGTCAGTAACCAGTTTTGTGGGGAGCAAATGAAAATAGTAGTGAGGTGTCCTTGGGTGAGCAGGAAACAAATGGAATCCACAGTGCTGGATGGCAGCAGCTGGTGCAAAGCAAATGAACTTGATGAATGACAAGAGCTAATTTCCTGAATTTTGTAGCTATCACTGTAGCTTTCAGCTGAGAAGCCACAGCTTTGGTTGTTGTTACTCAAGAACCAGGTAGGGGCAGGCAGGATGGGAAGGAAAACTGACAGTGCTGCTGCTGAAGTCGTGAAATTAATGATGTTAAAAAGTGAGAGCCTCTCTCTGCTGACAGGTCTGTCCTGCTGCTGTCTGTGCTGTGCTGTGAGTGCTCCTACAGCAGACTCAGGCCCTCTGAGATGGTTGCACAGCACAGAGGGAATTACTGAATCATCCTGTGCATCCAGCTCTGGTTGGCAGAAATGGCTGTTATGGTGACTGTGCAACTCTTAATTGATTCAAGGCAACCAAAATCAGAGAGGGAAAAAGAAGTTTCAAGATACAAACCAGAAACCCTCAATATTTTGGTTTAAAGATATAAAAAGAAACTATCTTCCCTGTCAGTGTACAATTTAAGAGGTTAGTTTATGGCATTTAATGGGAAATCCAGTAGATGGGTTTTATGTCCTGGAAGTCTTTAACAGCTTCTAGGGAAAACTTGAGCTGGGCATTGCTCTTTCAGTCTGAGTACACAACCTAATTAGTAAATTTCCACAAAATCCATTTGCAGCACTAATAATGGAGGATGTAAATAACCATTAAAGCATAGCAAGGGGTGAGTATCATGAGTTTATAACCCACAGGTAGCAGCACAGACTAGAAATATTCTAACCCTTACTTTGCACATTAATGTTCTACCTAAAATGTTGCTTGTCAGAAAATATTCAGGTCCTGTGTTTGAAAAGTTCACAATATTCAGCATTTTTGCCAATGCTTAGCGGGGTCATTCTCCCAAATCACCCATTTAGAAAAGCAACAAAGTGCTTTTTCTGCCTCCAGACTAAACTGGACATAAGGAATATCCCCAAAATAAAACATCTCAGGCTTTTAAAAGTCATCCTATTTACAATATTAATATGATTTTAAATCCCAAAGTGATATTTAGGGTTGTTTTCTTGTTCCTCATTTCATTTCTCAGGCCAGATTTCTTCTGCTGCCTGCTTGGGGCAGGCAGATGGTGGTTCAAGTATTCCTTGGGGTTCCAGAATGCAAGACAGGAGGTTTTAGTTCAGCTCACAGCTCGTTAGGCAACTCACTGAAGGAAACTCTGGAGAAGAGGACAATTGGTGTTAGATTTGCTGTTTTCTGGTGCCAGCCATTGGACTGTTAGTGAGCTGTACAGAAATGTAGTTTTTGGGACTTTTCCACTGATGTGTTTCCTCAACAGCTTCTTTTTGGATGTGAAATTGTGTTTTCTCTTGCATAACTTCTTCTGCTTATCTCTAAAAGGGCCTTCAATAAGTCAGTCTGGTTTTTCCAAAGGTATTTGTGGTGTATATCCTGTAATTTTATTCTATACCAGAAAGCATCAGCCAATTTTATTTCCAGAAGGCTACAGATACTGTATCTCTGTCACATTAATGTGCTATCAACCTGTACTTATTCAGACCTAGGAATGGCTTCTGTTATCCTTAAAAACCTCAGTTATGTTTGTACAACACTGCTGTACTTTTTTTAGTCCTCAAGTAACTGTTCACAGCATCACAGAATAATGCAGTTGTGAAGAGACTGCTGGAAACCACTTGTTTAAAACCCTCACTGAAAACAGGGTTTGTGTGTGTAGATACTGATGGAGCTCTAAACAGTTAATGTTTTTATTTTGACAAAAAACCTCTTCAATGCTTTTGCAAACTGTATAAATTGCATGCAGAGATCCCTACAGCACAAGGGTTGAATCTAATTTTTTATGTGAAGCTATAAATATTATGTTTAAAATATTATTTTGTACCTATCCTAGATTGAGTAATTTGTAAATTGCTTTACCTGCATCCTTGTTATGTAGACAGGTTTGTTCATTATTATCCAGCTTGCTGTTTCGTAGCAGGGTGGAATTGTCATTGACCCATCATACGTAATGAAACTAGATGTCTCTGGATAAAGTTCCTCAATATTAAGCCCCTGTAGTAAATATGCATCATCTGGAGAACAGAGGAAAAAAAAATCAAGTAAAACAGTAGCATCACAAAAAAATCCCACCCCAAAACAACAAAAAAACCCAACCCCCCCCACATTTTCATGTCTCCCAGTTCCAGAACGTGATGTTCAGTCTGACCAAGGAATGAAGTTTAACAGATGCACATTTCTGTTCGCTCCAGCACTTCAGACAGGAACAAGGAACACCCCTGGTGCTGCTGGGTGGAGCTGCACTGAGATTCACATTCACACACTGAGCTGGGCACTCACAGGGGAGTTGTGAACCACATTTAGGGACTGGAGTCAAAAGCTGAAGTTGCAGTTATGGATTGAGAGCCTTTGGAGAATGCTGACTTTCCATCTTTTGGGGTGATGAACAATTTTTGCACAACAAAGCCTCGGGAAGGCCAAGGGAGTTAAAACTTAACTGCCCTTCTGGCAGGAGAGGAAGTTGCAGTTAATGTGTGATAATAAAGCTGCTCCATTAAGCCTCCTGGCCTTTGGTGTGTACAGCGGGGTGGGGGCAGTGCCAGCTCCCTCAGAAAGTTCAGCTCTGGGTGGAAAGCTTGCTGGGAAGCAGCACCAGGCTCCTTGCCTTTATTGTAAGGTTCCCTTGGGATTAATGAGGTGTATTTCTCTCCAACAGAATTTATTTTGTGGATATATGTACCAAAATATAATGAGATATGGTTATAGCTTTCAAAATTCATTAGTTCCTCAGTGTTTTCTGTACTACCTGCACTATTTCCCTTGGGTAATGCTGGCCCTGCAGTACTTTTGGCAGTGCTGTCAAAGCTAAAACTCAGATTTTCCTGCCAAATCTTAGGCTGTAGGAGTTCATCCACTCAGGGATAAACATGTTTTATTACTGATACACTGCTGTTTGTGTGTATGTCAGAGAAAGCTGGGGTGGTTATGAGTTGTAACATTGTGAGATCTCTTTGAACCCTTTCACTCATGTGTGGTGTCTCCAATTTGGTTCATTTGCAGAGAGAACATTAAAATTCAGGCAAGGAAAAGTGCACACTGAGGTGCATTCCCTCTTTCAGTGCTCAACAAGGGCTGGCCTTGATTTGCAGAGAAATCAAAATGATCAAGGAAGTGTATAAAAGTTAAAAAAGAAAGGCATAATTTAACTTGAATTTAACATATTGTAGCTGAAGGACAAAACTTAGATGAGCAAAAGACTTGTTTCACACAGTCTAATGGAAAAAAAAAAGAAAGGCTGCAGACTATTGTCTTGGGCAACAGAAAATCAAAGAACACAGGCAGAGCAAATGTGACCTTGTTTTTGTTTTAACACAGCACAGTCAACATGGTACAGGGTTTTGGGGCAGCAATACTGGCAGCTACAGCATCAGTTAAAGTGTCAAGGTGAGAGTGTAATGTTTCTGCCTCATTGACCAGAGCCTTACTGTTATTTCGTATTTTAAATGTGTTTGTTATTTTACAAGATAAAATCTTGGCAGGTCCTCTCATGTTTGTCAAAAATAGAGCCCTCTGCCCTGTTCCTGCAGCTTGAGCCAGGGTGATTTTCCTGCTGGCTGGCTGGATCCCCAGGCAGAGGGGAAAGTGCCATTAGTGTCTGGTAGGTGGCTGACTGTCACCTGCTTTAATGTGCCCAGGCTTCACTGGCCCGTGGCCTGTGAGAGCCTCTTTCTAAACCCATATTTTCCAGATAGAAGCATGAAAACACAGTCAAAATGCAGTTCTATTTGAACAGGTAGAGATGACTGAATACACCTGTGTCCTGCTCATTAAAACCATTATTGGTGGTGCACTGGTAATTTTGCTAGAATTGCATCAGAAGAGAGCTGTGCATTTTTTTCATGCCAGTGCCCATTTTCATGAGTCATCACACACTTTTCCCTTTCCCACATGAACATCCTGTTCATTATTTATAAGCCATGGAGCATGGTGTGTTCAGCCCCAAGTGGCACAGAGGCAGAAGAGGTCCCTAAGGACCAGATCTGTTTTCTCACAGCCATATTGGCTTCAGCTGGGCTAAAATGATTTAAACCAGGTAGAATTTGCCCTGAAATGTTTACTAGGAGATGGAAAGCTAACTGAAGATTAATACAGATGAGAGATATTGACACAGAAAACTGGAGGAAAATACCACTTCAGGAAAAGTGAAGATAGGGGTGAAAGAAATAAGAGCTTATCCAAGAAAAAGCAGTACTTATTAATACCTGGATATGAGTTACAGCCCCATGGGAGGTCAGATGACTCCATGAGAGAAGACTACACAAAAAGGATTTGGTTACCAACATTTTTCCCATGAACAGGTCTGCCCTTTCCCACATCTTGGTAAGGGTGTCCTGCTGTGGAGCTGAAGCAGACCTGGTGGGTCAGTACTAACACCAGACTGCAGCACTTCAAAGTCACACTTATATTTACTGCAAATTTGTTCAAAATGCTCAAAATCACCCCGTGTGATCTCCTGCTAGGGACAAACTATTTTTCACAAACCCATCCAGCCTTTCCTAGATGCTCTGCATCCCTCCTATCTACAGCCCACAATCTGTTTCTCTTGATCTGCTGGTTCCTTAGGGTGATTTCCAAACTCAGGAACTGCTCTCTCTACAATTAGATTTCACACTCATTTACATAAAGGCCTTGACTCTGATAATTTACTTAGGAAATTACAGAAATCCCATTATCCCTGGGTTTGTAATAAATGTGTGGGGTTGGCTTTCCCACCAAATTCTTGTATGTTCTCTTTATAATAATGCTTCTTATAGGGAATTGAGTGGAGGAAGGTACATGTGGTTTTAAAGTTCATATCATGATAATCCAGAAAATTATCTAGGTTAGATTTACAGGGGAAGGAATGTAGAGATCCTCAGTTTCTCTGCTTACCCGACAATGACAAGACCACATTTTTATGTGGAATTTTGTGAATCTAAAAAGTTACTTTTTTTTCCCTATGTTAAGCAAACACTGGGTGAAAACTCATGTAGCATAACTGTTTTGAAAGAAAACTAACTTATCCCCTCAAATGGCAGACTTAATGAGGAATAATACAACAGTTTTTCTTTTGAGATATCCACACAGCTTCTGACTAAAGCCTGCTTGAAAGAACCCTTGTTTCAGCTTTCTCACGGTAGATTCTTTGGGCTGTGATAACAGAATAAAATAAGCATTTAAAATCTCCTTAAAAATTCCTTGGGGTCCACTTTACTTCACTGTAGCCATTAATATCTAAGAGTAGAAATTTCCCTTTTAATGCATTTTGCCTGTGGAAATTTCATGCAGCGGGAGAGATAGCACTTAATGTTGTTGCTGTTCTTTAAACAAAAAAAACACCTTTATTTGTGTTATGAGCTGTCTTGACTCTGAACCAGTGTTCCATTTATCATTCCCTCCACACTCCTCTGGAGCACACTGGGCCTGGGCATTTTGTCAGCACCGTGCTGAGTATTGACTTCAGGAGTGGAGCCGTAGAGCAGGAGCTGGAAAACTCCAGCTGCTAAAGGCACACTAGAAATCCTTGCAGTGTAAGAGGTAAAATTAGTTTTCAGCAATGATGCTATAATCCATCATGCAAGACAACTACAAAATTACTTTCAATAACACTTTCACGTTTCCAATTTACACTAAAAATTCCCAGTCAATACTTGTTACGACAGTAAGTAACCCAGTGCCCTGTGGAATATTGTGTGCATTGTGTGTCTACCAGGGGTTTACTTTTAACAGATAAACCTAGCAAAAACAGTGGTTACAAATTAAATGTGTTTCATGTGCTCATCTTCATGCGAAATCTCATGTAGGAAACCCAAGTTAGGTGTGATTGGAATTGTGTTTCCCTTGTATGGAGAGAAAACAACCAGTGGGAGGCTGTGGGATGCTGACAACTCCAGAGAGGATGCAGCATACAAATGAAATATTTGGTATTGGGAAGGTGTGGCCCCATGGGAGAACATCTGGCTGATCCCCAGATGGAAGCTGGGAATATGGAATTTGTGGGTGAAAGAGCTGGAAAAAACCCCACAGAGCCTTAACGATAATTCCCTGTTTCCAGGATGCTGCAGCAGTGCTGGTAGGCAGGAGGCTCTGGCAGAACAGCATTGTTGTGTTTTTGCAAGGAATCAAGACAAGCAGTTTAAAAATGGGACTGATCTGCTTCTTCCATGCAGAGGAGATGACATTTGATACTGATAGAACAATCTGGAAAAAACATTCTGAGGAGAACCCTCTGTTGCCTTCCTTTCCAAAGGTATTGTAAAGAACTGAGTTTTATCATCATAGAAGCCTCTTATTTGGACCAAAGATGTAACAAGAATTTGTTAACTGTTAGGTAAAATCAGAGAAACATCAGTGGGGTGAAAGGTATGTGTGTTGTAGGAGAGGAAAGTAACCATTTGTGTCATCAGTTTGCTGCACACTTTCTGAAAGTTAAATTGTGGTATTGTTGAACTTACAAACTTCATGGCAGCTTGGAATATTTGAGAAAGGAAATGAGGTTTTCAGGAGAAGATGTTTAATTTGTTACACATATTTTTACTCTCCCTAGAACATCTTAATTAAGCTCCAGTTTTCCACAAGATCAATATATGAACATGGAATTACTGAGGCTCATCAGTTTAAGGCTTTCCAAATGTGAATACCACAAACACACAAGCTATGTTAATGACCTCTTTCTATATCTGTTAAATGCAGCAGTTGTTGAATAGGAATGTTGTAACTTTTCTGTGCAAAAAGAAAACACTGAGGAATACTAAATCAGTTAATGGTGCAGCATCTTGACATAACCAGATCCAATATGAGCCAGGCTGCTCCACATGTCCCTTTTATTGCTAACAGTAGGCAGTTTCTCCTGAGCATTCTCTGTGAATACATTATATGTGCATGTCAAATATAATTTCATTAATCTGTTGCACCTTCAGACATAAAACAGACTTTGAAATTCAAAACTCATTTGATAAAGTGATGACCTAACGAGATTTTTCACATTCCTGAGTTTATCATGTCGAGTTGCTCGCAATGCAAACCTGGAATTTCTGCTCATAATGAAGTGCCTCTTATTTCAGGATCACTAAATGTGTGATTTGATACTGAAAGAATACAGCTGTTACCAGAGGAAAGGAAAAGAAACTTACTCTTGTATGTTATTCTGGTTATGGTGTCTCTGTTGAGCATACGATTTAGAAATGGATTTGAGGATTCAGATACCTACAGAAGAGAAAATGGACAATGTCAAAATCTTCTCACAAACACTTCCTTGCCAGAACTGCAGCTCTTCCATGTGAGCACCCCCCCTCCCTCTCTGATACTCCTCCAACTGGGTTCTGCCTTTTTTTCATTGTTAGGGGAGAAGAAAATAATTTCTTAGTTTTTTTTCTAATGAAGCTTGATAGAAAGTTGGTAAATAAATAAAACACAGGGATGGGAGAACAGGGTGAACAGAAATTACTGCCTGAATAAAAGCATGAGCACAGGTTTCTTCTCCAACAGCTTTGATGGAATTTGCAGGTGGTTGATATACTAGCCAGGATTTTAATTAGTATTGTATTATTTTATCTATTGATAAATATAATTTCCTTGCATCAGGCTATTTTAATTGCAAATTAAACCTCTCTTCCTCTGGTTTATGTCTGAGTAACATATGAGGTAACACCTCATGTTCAGGTAGAATTTCCCTTGTGTCAGATTCTGCCCCCTTGTTGCCTCTTTCCTGTGGCTCAGCAGCCCCAAGCAGAGCCTGCTCCATCCTCTGACAGCACCCTGCAGATACTTCTAAATATTGACAATATTCCCTCTGTCTGCTCTTTAATTTTTCTCTTTTTCATGAATTCACGTCAGATTGTTGGGTCATAATACAATACATTTTGGATTTAAAAAAAAAGGTAGCCTAAATATCTTTCTTAAATACTAGACCTGTGTGAAAAGTGTCCTTTTATATGTAATTATGCTCTGTGAAATGCATACTTTAATTCTGAGGCTAATGCTTTGTTAAGAGCTGTATGAAATGGGATTAGAGTACCAAGGGGAACTAACAGATATCCCATACCTAAGGTGTGATGGGGTGAATTTCAGCATTACTCAGAAATACACAGATTTTTAGACTGATGAAACAGAGATACATAATGGCAGAATATTAACAATATTTGGAGGGAGAAATACAATCTTTATATAAAATTAGAGAATACTGTTTCTCCAATGTAATTGAACAGATTTGAGAAAACCATGAAGTCTTGAGTTCAGTGTTAGATCATTATAAATTATAGACCAAAATATGTACCTTGAATGCAACAGGATGGAGACTAAATAAAATATTCACATGTCTGCAGTTCTGTGAAATGGAAGATATTAAAAGTTCTACTTTTAATGTTCTTTCAGTTTTGATAGTTTAGGATGTTTTAGATAACACTGAGAAAAGCTGATTTCACTGGCTTTGACACATCAGCATGATGTGCCCTCTTTCCCAGGGCCTCAACCTACTAGAAGAGATTGGATGAATAACATTTCATGAAGAAACACAAAATCTGCAAAGCTAGTAACTTCTGTCATGCCCATTAAAGTGTTATGAGTGATGTTTATCATGTAAGGGGTTTTTTCCCCCCTTCCTTATCCCTTTTAATTCCCTTCTATTGTAAAAGCTTTGGAGCAGAGAGGGTGTGCTCAGTTCAGGATGAAGCTGTCTCTGGATTCCAGATCAGAGCTTCTGGGCATTGCTGTAGCACAATGAGGAGTTGAACTCCTACATTTACAGTTCAGGGAAAAGTTCACTGTCTCTACATTAGGAATCTGTAGTACTGAATACTTACTTTCATAAATATGGAAACTACCACCAACCCATTAGGACTCTTTGCAGCTTCTGTGACATTTGTGTACAGCTCGTGGTTATAGTGGATCAGCTGAACCTAGAAAAGGGTGCAGGGAAGGATTACAATTAACCAGAGGCAAATCATCCCATGCAGTCTTTGCAAATACTCCCCACCCCCCTCAGTTTGTCTCGGGATCCCATCTCTGCTTTGGGTACTTGGTAGCAGGGTGATTTTCCAGCCATTTGCAGCACGTGTGAATTTAATAATTTCAGTCACCATCTGGCTCCAGCTGGTACAGCACCAGCAGGTCTTCTTCTGAATTGCCAGCCAGGGAATTCACCCACGTCCAGTTACAGATTGCACTGCAGGGGCTGACATCATTTCCCTGTTCAGCAGCACTTGCCATGGGCACCAAGTGAGCTCTGCTCTGCAGCCTCCAGCCCAGCACAGAGAAATCAGGGGCTGAAATATTTGACAAAACATATGGGATGTGAGTTTGGAACTGTTAAAACCAGTACTTGCAGAATTCAAAATACTGATATTCACTGGCCCCAGATTCTGCAAACTTGGTAGCAAAGGCTCCTACAGGTAAGCACTTACTGTATTATGTTAACCAGGTCCTCCCGAGCTCCTGCAGCTTTCCTTCTGCTTTTTAGTTTTATGATTTGCTGGAACCTTTAAATTCTAAAGGCACAGTTCCCTTCTCTCACTGCCTATGTAAATATTTTACCCAGAACCTTGATATTTGATTTGGCTAGGATCACCAACCACTGTTATCATTTACATTGCAATTTGTAGCTTTTTTTTTTAAAAATGATGAACAAATTTAATGAACTCTGGTCGCATTTAAGTACTTCTGAACAGATGAAAGTCTAGTCAGCTTTATTTAGCCTAAAGATCTTTCTTAGTTGTCAGATGTCAGTTAGAAAAGGAAGGTTCTTGTTCTGGCATTGTCAGAATTGCAGCAGCCTGATGTTCACATTTAAAAATCAGTTCTGTCTTTCATGTGCTGATAATTCTAAAGGCTGTCCAGAGAAATTCCTGGACTTACACACTGTGAACAAGGTAGGTATTAATTTGGTTTATATCTGGTAATCTTTGTAACTGTACAAATGGTCCAAGACTAAGACTGCCAGTAAAGAAATGTCATTATAATGTGCTGTCCAAGTTAATAATGAGGAAGAAAAACAACCCTAAACCCCACTGAAGCAGGGTTTAATGCCTGCATTGGTGATACTGCCTTTTGGATGAATGTGAGATCTGGTTATTCAGTAATGAAACCCACTGGTGAGGGGTTTTCTGCAGGAATGGTGTCCCTACAGGATCTGCTGTGCACAGCCAAATTACCCACACCAAACTTCACTTTGCCACTCAAAGACATAAGTCCACCAATCCATGTGCTGATGTGAATTACAGCAGCATCCCAAGTGATGTGTGACCTGCACCATTATTATGTCAGTCCAAGAGAAGGTGAGAAATAAAGGATGCATTCAAACAGTTCTGTTTCCCACATTCTGCCCTGACAGCAAAGGTGTTCTTCTTGTCAGTAAATTACTCACAATCTGTACTCATAAGCTTTGTATAAAAGTCCCCCAAGCATTGTCCTCCCACCACTCCCCAAATCCCTCTGTGATGCTGTTTTAGTGCTTTAGTGATGTAAAAAGGGGCAACAGAAATTCTGAAAGACAAAATTTGCATTGGTAAGATCAGAAGATTTTGGTGTGTAGCTTTGCTATTTACAGCCAGCAGTTCACAGACAAAGAAAATAAGGTGAGGGTCAAAAGCACTGCTATGATGTGTTAATTTCGATTACTTTTGTCCTGTCTCAGTTGGGAAATATTGGTTGTTTTTTTTCTACAGACTACCCAGCTGGCATTTTTTTTAAGGCAAGCAAGCAAATCAAACTGCAGTGAAAAAGTAAAAATGGCAAAGGGGCCAGTGGAGTCCTCTACCAAATTCTGACAGTCAGAAAGCAGGACAAGTGAAGGTCTCATATAGAATTAATGATGGCATTTACTCTACAGCACACACAAGTTCTAATGCTCATTAGTCATCATCTTGTGGTACTACTGAACTTTGGGAACATCCCTGTTCTGGGGACCGTGCACTCACTGAAATTGTTTGGCTTAGTCACGTATTTTTCTTTTTATGTACAACTCTTCACCATGGCAGCCAAACTAACTTGTGAATTATCAAGGAAATAAGTGATGAAATCTGCTTTAGACTAGACCTCCTTTTGTACCAAGTCCCAGAATAACAATGAATTAGATAAACTCATTTTACACACCAAACCAAAATGCTGAGTGCAGAGGTGGGTAAAGGCCAGGGCCAAATTCTCCTGAGTCAACATCAAACTCTTGTTTTGACTGATGGAACTTATGGAAATAAAACCCCTCAGCTCTATACAACCACATAGAGGATATTTGTCCCAAACAAAGGTCTCAGTGCCTAATGAAGAGAGACTTTTTTTCTTTTCTTCTCAAACCTGTCACCTCCTCTGTGTTGGAATTGTATCCTTCTTCCTTGCACCCAAATTAATTTTAAAACTGTTTCCATGGTGCCATGGTTAAATTCATTAGATTTATCTTTTTTTTTAAAAAAAGTTGACCATCTAAGGAGACATAATTTTCAAAGTTTCTTACATGGAACAGGCTAATTTTAAAAGATTCAAATGAACAAATGTCTGAAACACAAAGTACAACAGGATAAAAAACATAATTCCCTATTAAAATTCCCTCTGAGAATAATTTTGTTAAATTGCCTGAAATACCTGTGAGCTTTTGGTCTGCATAAAATATTACTGGGGTCTTCCACAAAGGTGAAGCCACATAAGTAAAATTGCTCATATATGAAAATCTCACTTTTCAAATGATGACACTGTATTAAAAGCACATCACAACAAGAGCAGACTTAAAATGCTGAAAGCACCCTTTGAGTTCAGGTTGGGTTTCAGGGCTCAAAGACAATACAGAATCTTGTTCTAACCTACTGATTTACTTTGGAAGATTCCCCCTTTAAGATTAATTCGCCAAAGAACAACTGATAGCTGTTTTCCTCCAGTTACAGTTCCATTTTGCAGGAAAAAGAAGAGAATTAGGATTAATTACTCTTTTTTAGCTGATGAAAAACCAGAATATGGCCTTGTTCCACCACCCAAAAATGTGCACTGGACCAGAACCAGACCTTTTTAGCCTCTCAAGACCCTCTGTATTCTGTTGCAGCCAAACATGGAGCAATAGGAAACCGAGGGAATTTAGAATATTGCAGTACTTCACACACATTTTCCCACAGCCCTCTTGGGAATAACAGAATACCCTTTATTCTCGCTTGAAGAGTTATAATTGAGTACATAAACATTTTTGATTTGTAAATGACAAGGGAGGTAAAGCATGAAGTAAATGGCACAGGGAACAGCTCATCTGTAACCATAATATTTGTATTATGCTGCACTACCTGATAAACTGTTGGGATACCTCCCTGAGAGCAAGCACAAAGTATGTTTCCAGCACAGCAGGGAACCAAAGCAAATGAAATTGCTCAAGAAGACAGGTTAAATGTTTGTTTTGATTCAGAGTTCCTGTAAGAAGTGTCTAAGATATCATTAAGGAAAATAAGTAGGCATTTTTGGTTATCCAAAGTTTAATAAAAACAGCAAAAGAAATGTAGTTTCTGCATAGTGGCTGCCCAGTGAGGGAAATAATTTTACTGAGTTAAAAGCTATTAACAACAGTTATTCCACTGTTAAAATATAGTTGGTCTTACAGGTCTTGTAAAACCCCTTGGAAAGAGCAGTAATGTCACATCACCCAGGAGTTATTTATGGCATTAATTTTGTGGGTATGAACAGGTAGGAGATCAGTGCAATTTGTGTGACTGACAAAACTATTTTTAAAATTGTCCTGAATTAAATTCAATGTACCTCCTGCTTTGTGGAAGGGCACAGCACCAGCTGTGAGAGCATGGACAGCTCCTCAGAGCCTGTGCTCCTGATCCATCTTGTTCTCCTGGACCAACCCCTGGCAGTGATGCAGGGGAATTTTCTTATCTTTGATGAACAAGCCCATCTTCTCATGCCCAGGGTACTCAATCATGGAATGGTAGTGTTTGACAGGGAGGTTTTACCCAAATCCTGATTAATTCATCCACAGGTGGACCTTTTTTTATTCTTTATGTGTAAGCTCACAGCAGTGAGGTGCTCTTGCTTTGTGTATAAATGGGTAACATGAATTGTACATGATCACCTGGACTTCCAGCAGTTTACTCTGCATTTTAGCAAACTACTGCAGTTGTGAGATTGTAATAGGTTAAAAAGATTAACTTTGCTTTGTTAAACCAAGGAGAAAAACTGCAAAAAACCAGTTGCTTGAAATAATTTTTTATCTCTGCCTCTCTTTGATGTTCCCTTTATTAAAACTGAGGTTATTTAGGCTGTTGCTGACATGTGGTTTGTGCATTGTTTTGTGTTTTTACTGATTTTGACACTTATTTTGTGATTTGAAAGAAATGTATATAAACAGCTGGTTTAATAGAAAGGCTTGTCACCCACACTTATAGCTATATGCCAGCAATTGTATCCGAGATAAATAAACAATATTAGAATTATTTTTTACTTAAAAGAATAGGACTAAGAATGCATGGAAGGAACTCATTTTTCTCCTGCTTCTGAGCAGACAGCTGTGCAGAGAAATGCAATAACCATGCAATAAAGTGGAAATGCAGTTGGGTTAACTACACTTGGCTGCAGAATCTACTTTATTAGAAATAATGGCGTGCTTGGAATTACCACTGAAGCTACAAATGGTGTCTAACCATTTCATCAGAGCAGCTGGTAACAAGAACTAACTTGCAATAAAGGGTGTTCAGCAGTGAGCCTTACCCTCAGGTAACCCCAGGGCTCCTTGGTAGCTCATTAACACAGGGCATTACTTTCAGCATGAATTATGGCTCCTAAAAATGAATATATAATATATATATGAAAGGATCTGCCATAACTTGCTTTAGGGTTGAAGTAGTTATCTCTAGCTATTTCTAGGTGCCATTTGGGCTGCTGACCTGGTATCTTACACTGATGAGGCTCTAACAGAGCCCTATTTCTTGTTTAGATGCAACCACTGCAGCTAGAAATGTAAAAAAAAAAAATTATCTGAATGAAATGTAGAAGATTAAGTCTTTCTCTTTAATATTTATATATACTCTGATTTCTTTCCTACATCTTACTTTAATTTATTTGCAAGTAGGAAACAAGACTAATTTAGGTAGTATTTAAAACTTCATGTTTCTCTTAAGCATCCCTAAAATAAAAAGTACAAATTACTGGCTGAGGAGACCAGATTGGTTGTGCATATCTCAAAATTTGCTCTCAGGACTTTCACCTTTGTGCCAACATCAAAAAATTAAGTAAATGATAGACTGAAAAAGTAAAAGGGAGAGGTGATGGGTTCCTGCCATCCCAATGCTGCTGGAACTGTTGCAAGTGTCACAACCATTTGTACTCTTCCACACAGCAGGAACTGCAAGGAAGGAAGAATCCAAACTGAGCCCCAGGGGTACAGAGCAGTTCCCTGGTTGCTGAGGGACTCGGGGAGGGTTTGTGACAAGGGAGTCATGGCTGAGCCACTTGCTCCAAACATGGATATTTTTGGCTGACCTGCCACTCAACCACTCTTGTCACTCATCGTTAGCAGATGAGCAAGAGCTGGGTAAACACAAATAAATGACACTGCTCTGCAATTCACTTTGTGTGAGGATCAAATTGAAGTTGGAGGCTCAAATGCTTAATGTTGGTTATGTCTTGGCTGATGCAGAATTTCACTGCGAGCTGTAATTTGGCACAGACCCAGTCCATCATCTACAAAAGTTGTATCTTAGGAGAGAATAGGGGTAATGTAGGAAAAAAACCCACTATTAGATGAGTCTATCATCATTTCAGGATTCGTGCAGGATTTTCTGACTAAACACTGCATTTAAATTGTTTTCTCATTTTAAATACAACAGATGCTCAGACACCATGATGATGAACTTGGTATAAACGCTCCATTTGGTAGATTCAGTTACATAATGGTGCTCTGAATTTCTGAGAGAATTCTGTGTTTCTTCAGCAATCAGGCCAGAAAGCAGCAGAAAATGGTTCCTGCATGTCAAGAATGCGGGGAAGTGGTGACTGATGCTATTCCTGTGGTTCAGTGCATTGCCCTGAGACATGGAATACAAAGGACACCAGAGCAGGTCTCTGACAGAGGAATTAGCAATTCAAGCCTTCTCCAAAAACCACCAGAGCTCTCAGTCCACCCTGCCAAAGAACCATCTGTAGCTCCATTTCTCTTCAGGGGCTGGGCATGATGGGCAATGGCAGAGACACATCACAGACTGATGAATAAAAGGATGAGCAAAAAAAAAAGTTAAGAGAATTTGGTCTAGTGAAAATCTGGATCTCACCCCTTTTGTCCTCATTTTATCATCTAGTAGGAAAAAATAATACACCTGATGTTAACTAACAAGTAAAGGTTAGTGTTAGGATTCCAAACCAGAAGCAGAAATAAGGCAATTATCAATTTTACCTGCTCTCTTGAGTTAGAAGTGTGCTGTAAATTCAGAATGTTATTTTCCTATTTGTGACAAAAATGAAACATGGGATTTTATATTCTTAAAATGCCAGCAATGTGTGCAGATGAAGAAAGGACAGAATAAACTGAGGATGTATTTTAAGAATACTGGAGAGGATGTTGTAGCCAGGTGGGGTACAACACACCTCTTCTCCCAGGTAACAAGCAACAGGATAAGAGAAAATTACCTCAAGGGGAGGTTTAGATTGGATTTTAGGAAAAATTTCTCCCCCCAAAGTGCCTTGAAGCCCTGGAAGAGGCTGCCCAGGGCAGTGGTGGAGTTACCATCCCACAGGGACGTGAGCATACAGGGACACGGTTCAGTGGTGGCCTTGGCAGTTATAGGATAGCAGTGGATTAAATTAAAAGGTCTTTTCCAACAATTACATGGTCTTTTCTTTTTTCTCATGCTCTTCTCTCAAGAGTGTCCTTCCACTTTAATGACTGGGTTGCTCACCTATGACTTAAAATCATGTTCAAGTCCTACTCTGCCTTTGTGCAGATCTCCCTCCCATCTCTGCCCAGTTCATCACCTCCAACGTGGGAATAGCTGCATTTCTCCAGTGCCAATATTGTGAGAGGCTCAGATGTAACATTAATGGTGTTGGGAAAGCATCTTGGTAATGAATGCCATGTTATGGAGTTCAGTCTGTGCCACTGATCCACGGCAAGGACAGTTGGTGACACATCACCCATAAAAGGCACAAAAAGATCAGCATCCAAATAGTTCTGGCAGGAGACTGTGGGACTTCCACTTGTTTTCCAGCACCTCAAAATGTGTTAAGAGGAAAACTTTTAAAGCTTGATAGAGGAGGAAAAAAATTGAAATGGATATAATTGCTGGTTAAGTTGCTGTTTGAATGTAAATTGAGAGTTCAAACACAAAAGAGTTTGAGAAAGCCCAGATTGATTCAAAATAGCCAAAAGCATTTCTGGAATGATGCTTTATTGAGTTGTCAGAGGTCTTCTAGGATATTAATGCTGTGGTAGATGGGATGATAAATTAGAGTAAAATTTTTAGAAATGATTCTGAGAAATTTAACACCTGTCAGAGGTGCAATTTCAATGATTCAGAGAAAGTTGGTACAGATCTGCCCTGCAGGCAGAAGATAAGTGTTTTTTTTGTTTTTGTTTAAGAATATCCTGGAAGCTTGTTTTAAAGCTAAGGGAAGTGCAAGTACCTTTGCTGTTCATGTGAATTACATAAGAGCCAGTTTCATGTTTGTAATTTAACAGGCAAGTTTGAAGTTGAGAAATGGCAAGCAAGAAAAAAACAAGAGGACATGGATTATCAAAGAATATGAGATTGTACAGCTTAAGGCAGACAAGGATAAAATTATCTTGTTTCTGAATGACTTGAGTGGTGTTAAACTCAGTAGGGAAGATAAGTGACACTTAGGAGCCAGAACTAAGCCAGTTATCTTTCAAAAGTAAGCCCTTTAGCTTCCTCTGAAGGCTTTGGTGAAAGAAGCAGCATATTGGCTAACACAAATGCAGGACATGGATGTGATGGTGCTGGAAGGGGTAGCAATAAAGTCATATTTGCATTTTTATCAGCTGACTTTCTACAACAACAGAAGTCAAAGCTTTTTTTCCCTATTAGACAACACAGTCTGTATTCATTTGCAGGTTAGTTTATACAGCTGAAAAGCTGGAAATTCTGGAATGGAAATATCTGAAATGCCAAAGAGATACTTTGCCTTGATGAAAAAAGATCAGGGAACATGGCCTGCTCTAAAATGCTGAATTCCTGAAGAACCTATCTTTGGTTTGTTGGACTTTCTGCAATTAGAAACAGTGGCTCTGGGCAGTGATTCAAATAGAAGTGTTTGAAATTTGTTTAGTCCATGTAGTAAACTCCATTCTGCCAGCAGGAAGCCTGGCCTCAGTCAGGCTGTGAAAGCAGCTCCTTGCTCTGGCTGCCAAAGGGCCCTCAGAATGTCCCTGACTGCTGTGCAAACAACACCCACTACTTTGTGGTGCTGCCTCCAGCTCCCACTGGGAGAGCTACAGAAATACCAGCTGAGGGGGGATGTTGAGGCTTCCAGTGGGGAGTAATGTCTGAGTGGGGTGTGAAAGGTACAACCTGCTCCCATGTCCTCATGGAGCACCGTGCCCTTTGGTGACAGCAGCTCAAGCTGATGGGCAGTCAGAGGTTGGGCTCAGGGGTCTTTTCCAGCCTGAATAACTCTGTGATCAGTGAGAAGGGCAGGCAGAGAGCAGAAGGGGTGCCTGCCCCTCTCCCACCCCAACAGCAGCCACCTCCCCCTTCCAGGACACCCTGGGAAGGATGGATGGTTCAGAGGGGATGATGCTCCTGCTGTCCCCAGGTTGGGCACTCCCAGTGTGACTGGAGGGCTGGGCTGTGGTAAATACTCAGTTCCCTTGGAATTGATGCCAATCCCATAAAATCATACCAATATTTGACTGTTGGTGCACAGTGATGAAAATGTGTTGTTCTTTTTTAGGTGGGCAAGGAAGGATGGCTTTATATAAGCAATGTCTCCTGGGGGTTTTCTCTCAGTCTTTCCCCCCTGCAATTATTCACCAATTCTCCCAGCTGTACTTTCTCCAGTTAGTCCCAGTGCTGTGCCTGCCACCTCTTCCTTTATTTAATTTCTTTGTAATGTACCATATCCTCTGATGTGGCTTTTGCACAGTGAAAAACCCCCCATGCTTTCTCAGTGCACAGATGAAATGGAGCTGAAAATTACTGCAGATAAAAATCCAGCTCTTTGAACTGTAATGTTAAGAATCCTTCAACCAAAGGAGACACCTAATTGGAGATAATGTTGACTCTCTCTCTAACTTTATTACTTTGTCAATCTTACATCATTAAACATGTATTTAATGCCATTATCCTGCAGTAAACAGTTTGTTGTTGAGGTGATCTAGGCTGGTTTGTGGTGTCTGTAGGCAAAGCTGTGTTTTACTTTAAATGCAGGTAGAGCTGTCTTTAGCTTTTGAGTTATGGAGCAACTGTGTAATTATCCTATTAGCTTGCCAAAACATCTGATTATTTGTCAATGATGTGAAAACCTGAGAACTTAAACGTGAGAAATTCAAAGAGGAATGTAGCTGTTATTTTCTTTCACTGGCACTTTAACAATATCAATATGCCAAGCTGTTGTGAGGAAAGGATTCCATGTGAAACTGTCAGTGAGGGACTATCAGTAAAAGGATTCATAATAAAAGATTGATTTCTGGTTTTAATAAGCTTAATATATATGGAAAGTAAGTTTTTAGCTTTATAATTAATTTAAATATATATATATGATTTCATTTTACTGCATAACAAATTATGTGTTCCTGTTTCTCTAGCCTTTGCAAAGCCCATTATCTCAAGTTTAAAGGGAGACACATAGAAAGAAGGCAATAAAAACATCTATTTCTTCCTACTTTTAAAAAAAAAGTGTTGTAGAAGTGTGAGCCCAGTATAAATTCAAAATTCTGTCTCCAGTGTTCCCTGATCTCCTCAAGAAGTCCCTGAATTCTATTAAAAATTGCTAGTTTTTCAGCAAACAGCATGAAGAGTTTTTCCTGGGAGAAAGGTTTTAATAATTAAAATTAGTCAATACTGAAGCACAGAAGGTTTTTTGATCTTGCTCAGAAACTGACAATTTCCAGAAGGGGGAAAAAAATGCAATCTCTCTTATAAATCACTTTGTGCAGAACTGGGAGTCAAGTAGAAGAAATTTGCTGCAGAAGAAAAGAGGGCAACTCACCAGGGAAATAGGTTTGCTCAAAACAATTGTGAGTTTGAACATCAAGGTTGAGATTTTTAGGACATTTCCAGAAAAAAATCTGTAAGATTCTCAGGATGAGATGTAAAAATGCATTTGTTAATACTTCAGGGCATTACATCTCTCAGCCACATTATAAAAAGTTGCTGTTGGCTCTGGTGCTCCAGTCCAAATTTCAGTTTGTCTGCTTTCCCCCTGTACTTCCAAATAAACTCAGCTGTTTTATCAAGTCAGTCTCTATTTCTGCACAGAACTGAAGAATACCCACGTTCATTTAACAGACTGAAATTCTGCTCCCACTGCCCCTGTCAGCTCTGGGCAGTGTCAGCAGATGAAAAGATGAAATCAAAGCCGTGGCTGTCTCTGCCCAGCAGCTGCATCCCCTCCCAGCCCTGCTCTTTTCCAGCCCTTCCTTTAATGCTGCCTGTGCCACTCAGGCCGTGGGGTTTTCCTTGCCCATGTTCAGACCCAAATATTCCCATTTTTATGAACACCAAACCTCTCCCCTGTCCTTTTCTGACCCATTTCTTCCTGTCACTTAAAATCTGTCATTCTTCCAGTGTCAGCACTGCCATCCAGCTGCTCCATCCCCCACTGAGCATTTCCTGGAGAGGCAGAGTGCTCCTGAAATCCCCCCTGCTTTCCTGTCTCAGTGGTGTCCAGGGGTTGGTGATTACCAGTCTGAGGCCAGGCCACTGCTTTTCCAAGGGGCTGGCACAGTGGGAAAGGGCAGTGATGCTGCTCTGCCACCTGCACCACTCTGGGCATGGCACAGGGAGCTGCTGCAAGTGTTTCTGCAAGCACAGGAGAATCAATTCAGGTGCTCCAGCAGGCTGCAGTGTCTCACCTTTTCTTTGTACAGCTAAACTGTGTCTTTGCATTCTGAATTCTCTCTCTGTTGTTGCAAAATTAGAATAAACAAATTTAAGAATAAAAAAAAAAAGCTCCCAAATGTTGCATTAACTGTGGTATAAAAATGTTATTTTATTTTATCATACAAGGGGGGCAGAATTAATGTACAACCTGAATGTAGAGTGATGCTGCAATTCAGCAGAATTGATGCTGTGGCTGAGAAAAACCCCAACCTCCTGAATTCCTTTGACTTGTTTGATTTCACCCTGTTTGATCTCTCTCTGTGGCAGATCAGATGAGACAGCAGAGAGGGAGGCTGAAAAAGACTTGTCAGGGCAAGCAAACCAAGACATGCACTACCAGCTTTTTTGCTCCCACTTGCCAACTTTGGAGCACTAAACTTCTGCATTCTGTAATTTTTGAGAAAAGTTTATTCTGTGTTATTTGAAGCACCACAAAGTACATGCACTCTTTTGGAAAAAAAATAAGTTAAAAAGACAGCAGAACTGCCTTTAACTCAGAAGATAGCTGGCAGAACAGGAACAGGCTTGATCTGCTCATACTCTGAGTAGGGAGGGAAAAGTACTATATTTGTACTCTTGGTGAATGATTTGATGTTCTTGTTATACTTTCTGGAACTTCTAATTTTTTTAGTAAGGAACACTAGAAAAGAACATTTTTTTGGCATCTTTCATGTTTATACTGTACTTTACAAATGAAGAGCTCAAAATTCAGTAAGTAATAGAGGAACACCTTGGAGCTGGGCATCTGGCAGCTGTCACAAATCCTGCTATCAGGAGTCTCATGGTTGGGACAAGGACAGATTATTCTGCAGGCTGAAGTGATTGGAGTGGTTTGCTCACAGATCTGTGCAGTTTTATACACTCATCATATTTATACTGTTATTGGCCAACCAAAGGCCTAGTAAGTAAACAATTTAATAATAAAAGTAGATCTAATTGGACAAGGTAATTGCTACTACTTGAAAAGACCCAGATAAAACCCTCCAGTCCTTGGGGCTAAGCCTGGGTTACAGGTCCCTATTGCAGACTGGGTGAGAAAATGTTCTGTGAGTGATGCTGTGGAACCATTGCCAGGGACTTCTGCTGGATCTGCTTGTACCTTCCAGGACCCCTCTCTGCACAAAGTACCTCTGACCATGCAGGTCAATCTCTATTACAAAAACAAGCTCTAATCTTAGTTCAGACAAGACAACAGAGCAAAGAAAAGCAGGACTGAGGGTGGTGCTGCCGTGCAAACTCCTCTGCAGGCAGGGATCAAGGGCAGGGGAAGCAGCAGCTGGGGCTCTGCCAGCTCCCCAAACTCCCATTTCCTTCTGGTTCCTCTACTGCTCATAACAAAAGGGGAAAGGGTAAAACTCCCAGCAGCAGTAAAGGGAAAAAGAATCTAGTGCAACCTATCTAAAGCAGGAGCAGCTCACATGGCTGCAGAAGAGGAGGAGGAGGAAAATTTTTCATGAATCAAAACACCAAAGACAGCTTCTTAATAAACAGAGGAAAATATTTTCTCCTAACCAGCTATTAATGGTGGATTGTTCATTCAAACCAGCTCAGCATTCACCTGCTGCTGGTTTTATCTCATGTCTGTGTATGGGTGCACACTCACATGGCTTGTAGCTCTCACTGTGCTGATCATTTGAGAAAATTTGGCCCAAAAACTTGAAGGCTGAGGCATCACAGCAGGTAACAGACTTCAGATCACAAAGGCTGTGCTGTTTTATTCTCAAGTCGTTGCAATAGTTTCAGTGTCTGCAGCTGGAGGTGTTCACCCAGCCATGTGTGGCTCTTTACAGTTTGTGTCACTGCTGGAAATGAGATTTCCAAGAGGAATTCAAATGACAAGGGAAGCAGGTTGTTGTTATCAGAGTGCAGTCTGCAGAAACTGGTGCAGCTCCACTTCCCCACAGATAGATGGTGTAAGAAAGGTGTGCAGATGAAATGTGTGCACCTTAAAGATTGATTTCTTTGCTTCATTAACAGCAATTTGGTAAACAGTTGTTCAGGTACAGGTCTCCTGATTAGAATCAAAGTGTGGAGACTGTCAAAATAATTAAATGGTTCAATCAATCTGAGGCTATACATCAAATAAAAAAAAAAATTACTATACATTTAGACACATTTTAAGAGGTATTCACCCCATCAGCATTCCATGAACTTTGAAGACACATCTTGTAGATTATTTTTCACTGCTTCATTGATTTTTAACATTGTCAAATGCTTATGGCCCTGCAATCCAGAAGTACTTTGAGATCTACTTAGCTTGGCATATTTATTATACTACACTCTTCTCTACCTGCCATTGTTTTATCTGTATTTATTCTGTATTTACAAGTTTAGAAATATAAATAGTAGCTGGTGAGAGGCAGGTTCAGGTACAGATGACAAAAGGCTTTCTGGGTGGCAGAATATTGTGTGTATATGATGGGAGGTTCATGGCTGTTCTCTGATGCAGTTGGATGGTGCATTTGCACAGTGCAGTGTCCTGGGATGCTGAACTTCCACTGGAGCAGCAACACTGCAAGTCCTGCTTGCTTAAGGTGTCCATCAAGGATATAAATGGAAAGGAATTATAAAGGAATGATTTTTGAGAATTCAGGTGGCCAGAATTTCTGGGTCTTGGCAAACACCACGAGCTCTCATGTCCTGGGCTTCACCCTGCCGTGCCTGTTGTCCTGAGTGCCGTTGACTCAGCCTCTGTCATTTGTAAACCTGGCACAGTAATTACCCTGTGAGGTAATTGATAGTTAATGGAGAATGTGCTAATAGCTGTGAAGCCAAAAGCATTCCAAGGGCTGTCATTAGTGTGTGCTGTGTGCAGCCATCAGCAGTTCCCAATTTCCAAGGGGACCATGACATGACAGCTTCCAGCACTGGACATCTCTGAATTACCATTTTGGTTCAGGCCCAGCTCGAAACAAAACCCCAAACTAAAAGGAGACAGATGGTCCCTTCCAGCTCCTCACTGCACTTTTATTTTCCTCTTCATAAACATTAAAGGACAGATTTTCAGCTGATATAGGATGATACAGCTCAGTAATTCTGTTGGTTTTCTAGAATTCTCTTTTTAAAAAATTATTTTATTTTAAACTATGTACATCTTTAGATTTAATGATGGTCATTCACTTTGAGTTATAAGCTGCCACTTTCAAAGCACAAAATAAGGAATACTATCTAGTAGTACACAGATAAAATTGATCTACTCCAAGCTGCCCAAGGATTGTTTGATGATCACAACCAAAATATGGATGAATTTACAAGATCATTTGAAAGATGGATGGCAGCAGAGAACTGATGTGATACTCTTTGCTAGGAAAGAAGCCTGTGTCTTAAAAATGCTCTTTTCACCTTAATCTTCTGGTAATTTCTTCAGTATTTGCAATTTCTAGATATTTCTAGATGCTTTATTATTTGGTAATACCTTGTGTACATAAAATAAGGAAAAAAATCATATAAAGGCTCACAGTGGAGTTTGCATTTTAAATTTAGATGGATTTAGGTATTTTAAATCCTAGGGATTGCATCCTGTTTTTTCTTGTGCTGTGACCCCTATAGTTTTTGTGCCTCTGACAGTAACAACTGCACTGCAAACACACATCCCAAATTACATCTGTCATCATCCCCAGGGTTTCACTTATTTCCAGGGGCTTGCTGATGTGCATGAAGATTTGTGGGGATAAACCCCAAATAGGCTGTCTGACAGCTCAAAATTCTAACAGAATATTTCCAACTTTCATTGAAGCATTCATCTTCAATACTGACTATATCCAAAAAATAGTGAAGTATTTTCAAATAGGCCACAGGAAAAAGGCTTTTGGAACATTTCCTTTCCTTTTTTTCTTTTCTTTCCCTGCCATTTTTCCTTTTATCATTTTCCTGGATTTCTGAAAGAAAATCCTATGAGAATAGAATAGACTGACATTCATTAGAATCTGGAAGAATAACGGTGATTTTTTTTTCCTTTCTAATTAACTGCCCCAGGGAATGGCTCTACCAGTCAGGAGGAAGAACAGTTCCTCTATTGTGCCTTTTGTGACTTAGGAACAGTAGATGGGGAGGCTCTAAGCTATAAATCAAACAGTGAAAATCCTCTTAACTGAACACACCCTTGGGCTTCACACAGAATAAGGCCTTGCACTAATCATAAGCAGAACTAGTTGGGATTTTTTTTTTTTTTTGCTGAAACAGGGTTTTGCTGGAAAATGCTTATGTGTCAAAACCAAAGTACCTTGTGGAGGGAACTTGATTTCAAAGAGATTTTTTTCTGAAAGACAAGCAGAGAGTATCAGAAACCTCCCTGATTTCCTGCCAGGTCGTCTTGTGATTTATCCAAGAGCCTGCAGACCTGATGCCTTCAGGAACTGGCTGTTTTTTCGGTGAGGTCCCTCCCCAAGGAAAGGCTGAGTGTGAATAAAATGATGTTTGTGGGTACAGAGAGACTCTCAGAGGGACCAGCTGGGTACCAAGAGCATGGGGGTTTAAGGCTCCTGCAGAGAACTCTGCCTTACACTGGAATTCCTGGGGTTGGGCTCTGATTTGCAGCCTTGGGTACACATGGAAATATTCCTGCCTGGTGCCTCTTTCATGGCACTAATCATGCCCAGAGCAGAAGGGGTCAGGGCTGGGTTGTGCAGCTGAAACCACAGCAGCACCACCCTCCCAGGCTTGTCCATGAGCCACCTCCCTGGAATATCCCACTGCCAGCACTGCTCTGGATGTAAAATGGAACAAAATGGGCCAAAATTTAAAATAACTGAAGCAGTCTTGGTGTAGTAATTTGTGTTTTCATAAAATTTGCTCCCCAGGTCAGTGCCACAGTACTCTTCAGAACAGCCCACAGGCCCCAAAGCCACAACACTCACAACTGGGATGAGAGCTCTGTCTGGCCCTTTGATTATTAGTTTTTGTCTTTGAAGTACAGGCACATTCTGCTAAAGGAATGTGTGGTAAAGAGGGCTTCAGGTTTTGCCCATGTTGCCTTGTTCTGCAAATGTTTTATGCATTTTTAATGTTTTTATTGGTAGCATATTTTTATGATATTTTATTGACCCTTCCCTGTTTTTTTATGTGAAGAGAGCAAGCAATGAACACTAATGTGTCTTCTAAAGCACTTGGCAGTGGTACACTCAGTAGTACTGAGAAGTCTTTTATCCTTTCCTGAATCAGAATTCCTTATTTCAGGCAAGTAGGCTAATTCATCATTTATGCACATTATCATAAGCTTTTCTGTTCTCCCAAAAATAAAATAAAAAAGAGGATAAAAGTATGCTTCTTCTGGAGAATCTTAGCAGAAACCCAGTTTGAAAGCCATGCTCATCTAATGCTTTATTTAATGAATTTTAGTGCAGTGCAAGTGCTGCATGGAGAGTTTGGTGGATTGGGGCAGAAGGAAGAAGGTGGCTCTGCACAACCTCACCAGGGTATTTCAGCCTTCAGGGAGGCCAAAGAGCAGCAGGTGGTGAGAAGTGGGTGTCTGAGCTCCTGAAGCCATGGATGCTGTCAGGTTAATTCCTGTGTCAGCACGGGAAGGGATGGCACCATCCCCACATGCTGTGCTGGGCACATGGACTTCAAAGCCTCATCCTGGGCTGGAGGTGCTGCCTGGGACTGATAGCTCAGGCCTTCATCACTCTGGGCTTTGATTGTCAGAGGAAATGGGAAGGAAATTGCTAAAGGTGGGAAGAGCAAAGACTGATGTAACAAAATACACCAAATATATACTGTTCACATTGAACATGCCTCGGAAAATAAATTAAAAAAAAAAATCTATTTTCTTTATTCATAGGAATTTTGCATTTGAGAGGATGTGACAGCTGCTTCTGGCCAGCCCTCCACTGAAGGTTAAGCAGATTAAGGCTGTGTTGCCAACTGGTTCTGTTATTAGCAGAATTTCCAGGCACTATATGGTAGTGGCATGTTCATACTTAGATAAGAAAAAGTAAATAAAATTGGAGATGCTAGAAAGAGATGGGCAGTAATGAACTTGCCTTTTCTAGCTAAAATCCAGAACTCTCTTTGCATTTGATAGAACTTTCAGAGCAATAACTTGTACATGGTGCTTTTCTAATGTGCCTCTGGCAAATTGTCAGTGACAAAATGTTTTCATGGCAAGTAGATTAAAAAACCCCAACCAAACCACTGAAAAGTAGCTGAACATAATGAATTAATTCCTACTGAATTTTAAACCACCAAATCTTGGCAGGTGTATGCTGTCACATCCAGTTAGTTTATACAAAGATAAGAATGCAGACAGATAAAGGTGAGATATTAAAACCTAAATGAAAATAAAATTGACTTGGAACAAATGTGGTTTAATTTTGTCAATTTTAATTCTTCACAGTGTTAGCACTGATGCCATTGTGGCTGCTATCACTAGCATGATACTTTAAAAGCAGCTATGCCTGAGAAACTGTTCTAATTATAATTTTAGAAAGACATGCTTCTGAAATGACAACAAAACTGAATTTTGCTTCCCTTCATTGTTTGTAAAATATCCCAATCCATTATCTAGCATAATTTTGTCTAAAGAAAACAAAATGTAGAAGTATTTCCTTCTCTGAAATACCTCAAATTTAAAGTATTTTGTCTTTCTGGGAGGCACTGCATGCCAGGAAAGGTCTACAGTGATGGAGGAAGGTCAAGTCAATATTCTAAATGAAAACTGTAACACTGCCACCTCCCAGCAATCCCTGAAAATATAATAAAAAGGCAGCTAGAAATTACATGATTTAGTTGGCTTTTTGCTAAGATATTAAAATGTGTCCTAAGAAACTGTTAAAGCTAAAGTAAGGGACAAAGATCTCTCAAAAGAGTTGCTGAAGCTACAGAAATAATTGGAAGGTCAGGGAGCTGACAGTGAGTGTTCCCAGCTGCCACTGTGTACTAGGAACAGGGATTATTGCTGGGGAGGAGGGGAGGAGGGGGCTGGAGCTCCTCCTGGCCCCATTCACACCTTCAGGGATGTGGTGCTGCCCTCCCCATTCGGGTCCCAAGGCACAGTGCCCAGCACATCCATTTGGGAGGAGGAAAAACCCGCTGTGGCTGCCTCCTGTGCCTGTCCTGGCTCTGGGAGTGACCCAGGAATTCCCATCTCCCACAAGAGGACTCTGCCAGGGAGTTCAGATCGTTCAGAATTAGGGTCACATTCACTGTCTGAAGCTCTTCCATTTTCACAGAGTAAACCAGAAATCACTAAAGATGAGTTTCCAAAATGACTCCCCACTGCCTGGGTGCAAGGGCTGCCCTTGCTCTCAGATTGGTTTGCTCCCACTCAGACATTTAGTGAGACAGACACTTGTGGGGTGAGTGCTCAGCACCAAATGGCTCAGAGCCTTCCCTGCATCCTCAGTGCTGGGGCTCATCTGCCATTAACTCTGCACTCTCCTATTTATTATCTGATCACCAGCACCCCCCATCCAGCTCAGGGGGACTCCCAGTGAGGGCAGACTGGGCTACCAGGGGTTTCTGCAGCCTACACAGGTACAGAAATACCAAATCATAGCTTTACCCCAGACTGTTGCCTCCAGGAGGGTTTTGCCCAGGATTATGTTTACAGTAACTGCTCACTGTTTATTTTACTGATTTGCTAAATTACAATAATAAAAATGCCTATCATTGCTTTTTATTTTCTTCTGGGTTGTCCACAGTAGCTGCAAAGAGCTTTTGTACAGGTTGTTAATAGGAGTGCTTCTTTCTTTGGAATGTTACATTGAATATATTTGGGGAAAAATTTAAAGCTTACAAAAAGTGTAATTGAAAACTGATTACCGAGTGACATAAAACAAAACCCATTTCAAAATGTGCATGGTTTTTTTCCCTGCAGAGGTAAATTACTCTTTAATTAAAGGAGAGTCATCCTGTAGCAAGTGAAGTCACCCCAAGAAAATGACAATATTTTGGAATGAGGCAAAGTGAACACTTCAAAAGTGACACTGGAGGTTTAGAGTGCTGAATGTTTTCACATCCCAGTGGTTTAAAAGAGCAAATCCTACAGCTGCTACTCTAGGCAGAAAAACTCCACCTTACTGCTTTATGATGCTGGATTTTAAAACTGAGGCACCAGAGGGATTTAGATTGCAGTCAGTGACAGACTGTGCTCTCAGTACATTGACACTCTCTTCCATTTCTCCCTCCCCTCTTAAAAGAGAACAGTTGGGAACCAAAAAGTAAACACAGGCAAAAATGTATTTATTACTAAAGGAATCTGTTTCCCTCAGTATCTAAGAAATTCAATATTTATTATTCCATGAAGATATTTTGCTGCTTCACATGCTACATTAATGAGCTGGCATTGTCATAAAGCTTGGAATTTATTTGGACAGCTCCTGCTAATGCATGGAGAGTTCCTAAGATCCAGAAAAGTAGTTTCCAACAAAGTAAAGTTTTCTGGCAAGAAATGCCCACATCTGTGTAGACAGTGAAATACAACCCCTCAAAAATTCTGCCTATAGAGTTTGTTGAAATTCAGTGTATAGCAGACAGTATCTAGGGGGCTTTTATCCCAGAATCCTCAGAAAGCAAGAGACAGAAAAATGCTGGCCCTCAGAAAGGGAGCTCCTTGTAACAAGCACCTGGAATTTGCTATGCAGAACCCAGGAATAATCATGAGCTTTAATGAAACATGGAGAAATCCAGGGAATTTGGGTGCTTTCAGGCTTCAGTGAGCAAATAGAGAGACATTTCTGGTTCTTGCTAGAACTGATTTGGGAGTGAATGTCCTGTTGTTGCACATCAGAGGAAATGACAAAGAGAATGTCCATGCAGAGTAGCAGCTGGTACCCAAATCCAACAGCCTGGCATTCAGTGCTTAGGGGGAAACTCCCTTAGATACCATACACAACATTTTTGACTATTTAAAGATGCTTTCTAGAAATCAGCTGATGATCTACAGGAATCAGGTGGCTTCTGTATTGTTTGGTTGTCTGAAATTTATCTATTCAATTATTCTAAAAAGACTTAGTGCAATTTTAGCATGACTAAATAATCAGAATGATGATGCATTAAAAGACTGCTGTAAAGGTTCAATTTCCAGATGGTTTCTAATGATTGATTGGGATTATAAAATTAAATTACTGTTCCTTTAAATTATATGCTATTGTCAGTCTTTCTGCTAAAAGACATAAATACATAATTCTGCCCCTGTATCTTTTTCTTAGTTTGTATCCAGGAAGCCACAGCTGCATCAGGTCCAATCCTGATTCCTGTTGGGGCAATAAATGAATTTCTGGGATTTATCCCCCAAGAGAAACACTCTCTTAAAACTTGCTACAAATAAAACCATTTGACTTTTCCTGTTTTGCCAGAACTATCATAAAATGCTCACTTAGGCCTGTACTATGCACTGTAACTTCTTCCCTTGGAAAAAAAAAAGTCAAAAGCCTCACTTGTATTTCCACTGCTAATCAAGTTTTAGGCAAAAAAAATAACAGGAATGCTATTTATGATAGGAGAAGCTGATTATACATGAAGTAAAATTCTTTATTGCTGTTATAAAATTTGGTCATCATATGACTTGATTTGTGTAATTAAGGGGTTTTCCTAAGGGAGGAATAAAGCACTCTATTTCTAGAATGCAATTTTCCTTTAAAAATGGCAGTGTGGCTACAGTGGCACTAAATGTAAACCTGTGACTGCAGGAGTACCCTGGTGCTGCCTGTCAGTGTGGCCATTCCTATAAAAATGAGTTGTACCCACTGTGTATTTTTTCTATTTATATATTTATGATCAATGATTTATAGTTGCTACACCTTTGGTTGATTTTAGAACTTCTCCTGGCTATTGAGGTTTGGGATTTTTTATTTAACAAGTGTGTATTACCCATGGCTTGAAGATAACTGTCTAGCCAAAAAATTACAGTTAAAAGTCAACTACTCCAACAAAGTTAAAGATGAAACTGCTTTTGAAGGTCACTAAGGATTAAGAATTATTTTTAGCATGTAGTCAGTGCAGGAAGTTTACAGCCTTTTGATGTAAAATACACCATAAAAATTTCAGTTCCCTGTTCCTGGAAAGTAATCTTTCTTGTGGGCTCCAGTAGAGTAGTTCAGAAGGAGAGGCCTTCTTGGTGAGAAACACCAGCTGCATTTTGTTATATTATCAAGCAGTAAATCCCATTTAACTTAAAACATAAAATTGAATTTGGTTTAGAAAAACACTAACCCTGTATGGGCCATTCACGTAAGAGTTGGACTTGATGATCCTTGTGGGCTCCTTCAATGCAGAATATTCTGTGAATAAGTGTCTTTTTGGACTTCAACTCTGCTTTTGATTGATATTGTATAAAATTTTGGGTGAAGGGGTCTGTAATCTTTAGTGAGGACAGAGGTGCATTCTTACAATGAAGCACATATTCATGTGCCAGTGATTTTGAATTGAATAGCAAGTTAATTCCTTACCCTCTTGACTTTCTCCTTTGAAGCTCAACATTAATCTGAAGGTTACAGAGATTTTACTAAGCCCCCCTTCCATTAGACACAAGTTCCCTCAGCTGGTACTTTTTTCAGAGGTTTATTTTTCAACATTAATAAGCATTGGAATACAGTAAACTTCTCTTCTGGCTGAAATACTTAAAAATGACTTGCACCACTTCCAAGAGAGGCTCCAAAATGTAATACCAGTGGCCTGTGGCAACTGAAAAATCTGAATTTCGAACTTCTTCTGTGAGCTGTTGGCAGCAGTGCTGGGGTTACCTGGTGTGGCAGGGGCTGCTCACAGCTGGAGCACCTGCAGGAGTGGGGTAGGAGGAAGAAGGTGATGCCTTCCCTCCCTCCTCAGTGGCATCACTGTCTGATTTAATCCTCCCCCCCTGAAGAAGAGGAAGGATGATTTGCTGGTGCAATCTGACTGCAAGCTTTTCCTCTCTAAATGACAGCTCCATGAGGTGTTTTGGTGAGGCTGTTTGGAACCTCACATGCAAGGCAGGGGTGTACAGAAGGTCTCAGTAACAGAGCCACTGTTTGGGATTTAACACAGAACCTAATTCTGCTGCAGGCTGGATTAAACTATCCCAGCTGGCTGGCTGGTTCTCATAGGCTGTCTATCTGACAGCCCTGCTTCTAAAAATACCCCAAGTTGGATTTACAGCACTGATCTCCCTGATAAGTAATCCTTTACTATCACTAGAAGTCCCCCACTCACACAGAGCACGCCTGCAGTTAAAGAAATGGCAGCAGCAAGGGCAGACTGGTGTTTCAGAACTTCAGAACCCTTTTATCCCCATTTTCTTGTATTTTGGTGTTGGTTTTCTCAGTGGCTTTTACCAGCAGCAAAAGTAAATCTCAGTTTCAAACTGTGTGTACAGCAATACATGTCCATTTATTTAGATCCTGTTCTCACTTTCATTTTAATTCTTCTGAAGCAAATGAAATAATTGTGTGTTTATAATCAGTCCATAGGTTTTTAGAAGGGTGGGCAGAGAAGAAATATTTTTTTTTCATGTGTTGTGGAATATAGTCTCTTGTTTTAAAGTCTCCAGCCACTGAGTTTGTGAAAAGTGCATAACCCCAAATAATTAAGCTCCTTGACTTTCTGCCTTGGCACTGATAAGGCTGCCACAATGCACAGCCACAAAGTGATTGGAGGTCTCCTGCAGCACATTTTTCATTTTTATGCTTAGGAAAAAAAATTGACCATAAAAATTTTTTATGACTTTGCCACATGGTAAAGTTAAAGGGTGCTATTTTCACCATGAACCTCTTGGAGATTGTTACTTTTTTATTTTAACAAGGCAGACAATGCCTGAACTACAGCACTCAGGCCAATTCTGCTGTTTGAATGGGAAATGGTCTTTTTCATTAAATGATACAGACTCTGAAGCACTAAAACCTGTTTTGCATTAGGCAGCAGACACAAATGATTGGTGTCTTAGTTGGAGACTGCCTCAGCCAAGACTTTCTCTTAATCACTATAATACAGTAGGATGCTCCTGCAAAGAATAGGGAATTAAACTCACTCGAGTCCATATCACAGGGACAAGTAAATGCTCCATTTATTTATTTAAGCTTTCCAAAGCCTGCCTGCCTTTCCATGTTACCAGTGCCAAACATATTGATAATCTGATATACAGTTTTAAAGCCCTTAAACTCAAACTATTTAAACATTAGTCCAGTTATTCTGTCTACTAAAGTGATAATTGGGGGCTAAAAGGTAACCAGATTATTGCAGAGATCTCTCTTGACAGCCTTCAACACCTAGTTATAAGCTAAAGCCTGGAAATTACAAGCCTCTTGGTATCATTCAGTCCACAGGACATTCTGAAGCAATTTGCTATTTCTAGGCTGATTTTCATGCCATGGTACCACTCCAGTGCTCTCCAGCTTGCTCTGAAGTGCCTCCCAATTGCAGAACCAGGCAATAAAGGTGCCTAAAATAAACTACTTCCTTAGTGTGGACATCAGGTTGGATTTGTAAAGGACATTGCAGCTGGTTCAAGGTGTATTGGGGCTGTTTAAAGGCTTCTGCTTTGTCTGGCCTTGGATTTAATTTAGGTCTGAGCCAGTCTGGCAGTGCTGGGAGGGGAGGTGCTGCCCTGTCCCCTGCCCTCTCCCAGGGCCCCTCTCTCTGCAATGTCCTGACTCTAAATACAGCTGGGAGACCTCAGTGAAAACGAGGGGTGAGACATGGATGGGAATGGAGGAAAGGAGCAGCAGGAATAATTCTGATTGGGATCTACTGGAATGGGTCACCCTTCTTGGGTAACTTGGGAATTGTTTCCCCAGTGTAACAGAGATTTCTGGAAAGCCCACAGAGGGTTTGTCCAACCCAGCTCGGACTGGCAGGAACAGGGCAGTGCCCTCAGAGCTCAGTGTGCAATTAGCAGTCACACAGTGCAGTCCTGCAATGATTTTTCCCTGGTTCCTAAAGCATAAGCCAGCAGATATTCACTGCTATTCTTACCTGCACCAGCTAAATTAGACTAATGAAGCCAGGCAGTTATTTTTCTTTATCCCATCTCCACTGACAGCATTATCCAAGGCAGGAGTGAATAGCAATTAGCAGCAAGCCTTGAAAGCACCCGTGATATCACAAAGACTCTCCCAGGAAGGCAGCTGGCTGGTTTACAGCTTTCCCCCTCCCATTGCTGGGAGATGCAGATGTTACAACCCCCCGTGCTGAGAGCTTCTGGAAGATCACTCATTTGTACCGGCAGCATTTGCTGGGGTGGACACTCAAATCACTCCTTCAGCTGCTGCCCTTCCCTGGAAATCTGCAGCCATTCAGCACCACTGATTTACATCTGGGCTTGCTCTTTGGAACTGTGTTCTACAAGTAAGACTTAACTGTGCAGCCTTGAATTTGTAATTAATGCTTGACCTTGCTGGAGCTCACCTGTCCACCTGCCCAAAACAGCTCTTGAAACCTTGAAAACACACCCTCAAAGGACAGAATTAAGGTCAATATCTGAAAAGGAGTTATTGAATCTAAACTCCTCTGCCTGCTCTTTGTCTGTGCTCTGCTGTCAGGGGAGATGCATCTCCAGAGTGATTTGTCCTGTCCTGAGAGACCCAGCTCCAGCTACCAGGACTGATCAATCCTCTGAAGGTGCTGAGCTCTTTCTGTTCACTGCAGGAGGAATTCAGACAACAAGGTGAACCCTGTTCCCACTGCACATCCAGCTGTGCCTGACTGACTGACAGCAGTTTCCACTTAGCTCAGTTTTCTGCTTTTATTAAGAAAAATTTGAGGTCTCTGTTAGAAAACACCAAATATTAACAGTACTCCAGAACTCCTATTTTCAAAACTAGAAGAGCCTAGCTAATAACAATAAGAATTGCCAAACAATGTTCTACATTTTTTACATTGTTACAATCTAATACTTAAAAACTCTTTTAAAAGCATCTTGAAATGGTGGTCATACATCACAAGTGCCACGATTTGTTTCAAGCAGATTTTTGCTTTTGTGTTCAGTCAACATTTTTTTATTTGAGTATCTGTAAGTCTGAACAGCAAAGCAAAGACCTTGTTTACTACAGAATCCTCTACTTTCAGCCCTTCAAGGAGCAATACACGACGAGCTCACTTACAGAATTTAAAAAAGGCAACCAAAATCAGTTGTGTAAGACATTAGTAATTTGACAAAAAAGCTGCCAATGGCTACATGTAGCTTATAAAACAAAGTCAATGATTACCATCAATTATAACACCATCATTTGACAACTCTGCAATTAATTTCTTCCTCTTAAATAACTGCTGTTGCTCAGTGCCAAAGAAAATGCCACACATTACTGACTCATCACCAGTCTGTGATGCATAATACAGATGTTCATTTGATTACTCCTCTCTGAGAAAATAAGTGCTTTACAATGAAAAAGCTCTTCTTTTTTGGTATTCTGAAGGAATGGTAATAGAGTGGCTTTAAACATAATCCCTACAGTAACACAGAGTAATTGGGAATCATTATTTTGGGCTGTAGAGTTGGATGCTGAGTAGTTCACAGCCATGGCCCAAGCTGAAGGAGGATGGGGAACTGCAAACTTCATGCATCTCTTGTATGTGAAAATGTCCCTATGTAAGGAAAATGGAAAAATCCCACTTTGTTTGTCCCAGAAAGTCTGCAAACTTTATTGTACATCTCTTAAAGTGCTCCTTCTAAGCCACAGAAATATTTATCCAGCGAGAATAATGGGCCATTCTGGAATAGGTATTGGGATCATGAAATGATGGTCTTTCCTGGGGTGGTTATGGACATGTATTTAACATACAACATGAATATTCTGCCAGGGATTACATATGCAGTTAACTTTATTTCTTGAGCAGAGTTCCATGGAGTCGTCTCCAGAATCAAATAGCATCTTATTTTTGCATGAATCAAAGGCAGAATGGTACTCAAGGTAAAGTGTTACACACCAGTGAGAAGCAAGAGTAGCACTTCTAGGGGAATTTGAAGCACTTCCAGCATTACTTTGTGGTTAATCTCGTATTTGCCTTTACAGGAGACATAAAGACCCCATCCAAAGAGACCTGATTACTTTCCAAGTAGCACAGATGAGGATAGAGGGTGTCTCTATACACAATAAACACAGCAGTGTCATTTGCAGATACAAGTCACAAAATTTGCAGTGCTTGGTCAAAAAAAACCCCAAACCCCCCAATTCCCTGATTTTCAGAATGGCTACGGGGAAACAGTTTTTAGAGATGAATTGCAAATCCCTCCAGGCAGAACTGGGAGGCAGGTGGCTGCCCCAGTGTGACATACCTCCCCAGAGAAGGCCTGGCCATTGAGGAGGTGCTCTGAGCCCTGGCTGTCCTCGCTGCCGAAGTGCAGCCGGATCTCCTCCAGGCGGTGGCTGTAGGTCATGGGGCCCCCCGAGATGTTCACCAGGTGCTCCTTGTCCAAGCGCAGGGACACGTGTCTGCCCGTGTTGTACATCGTCCCACTGACCTAAACAAAGGGGAGGGCAGGAAAGAAATAAAGGATTTGTTTCAAAATGATTTGCAAGTCTTAGAAAGTGGAGATTTTGCTCTTTGCACACCCTCACTCATAGGCAGTGATGCATCTTGTGGTTGTGAGATGAAAGAACCAACCTCAGGTCTCACTTCAAGTTCTGCTTTGAACCTTATACTGTGTATTCAAATATTTTGCTAAAATCCTATGTACACGTTTTAGCCGTGGGGTGACGTGGTGGATGGGATTGTTGTACTTCTAATTAAGTAGGTTTTTAGAGTACTTTTCATGCCAGGTCTGAGTAATGGCTTCATTTCATAATTTCTGCACTGGAAATGGGAACATTTCAGCCGACATAAATTATTAAAGTACACTTGAACAAATCTGAAATTTAATTTTTTTCCCCTTCTTTTAATATTTATAACAAAGTTACTCAAAAGTAAAGGTGCTGCAAAAAGCAGAGATGCAATTATTCATTAATAGGGAACTCTACTCCTCCTGGAGCTGCAGGTAAAAACTTTCACTGTCTTCCCACGCAAGTCTCTTTGTTTTGTTATGAATATTTTATGTGTACAATTGCCAGATCTTTTAGCCAGAGAAGTGCAGAATTAATTCCAATTTGATTATATATGTCTAGCTCCTTCTACACATCAAACAGCTCCTTGAGATTCATCTTTATTTTTAAAAAGGCTGAATGTTGTGCTTCATTTGCAAAGTGATTTACAGCTGCTGTAATGAAAAAGAAAATGATTTTGGAGATTTTTCATATGGAATATAATTCTGTCATGATTTCCACTGTCTTACAAAAAGTTTTTAGATCAAGAAGTTCTTTAATTTATGCCGTTAGAAAGTCAAACATACCAGTTTGAGTTAAAGTAGAATTAAGATTTATTTTAAAACATTCTGCATGGATACAAATGTACACTTGAATAACATTCATTTAATTTAAGAAGTAGAAGTGTAGCAATATTATGCTTTGTTGCACTTCAATTTAAAATTAAAGACATGACTATTATGTATTATATCCTCTACTACATCAGTACTATGGTAATTAACATTGCTGCAGTGTCATTTTATCTATAATCCTAATTACTGAGCTTAAATGACCTGTTTGCTTGCACAGTATGTTGTGCATAACAACAGTGCAACAAAAAGTTACACTGAACAGGCTGTGCACTAGAGCTAAATGGAGGAGATTAAACAGCTTTTGATTGTTGTGGTTCTTTACACTTTGATATAGATATTCTATTTTTTGTGTTTATTCCAATTCAAAATAAGTAGTAATAAATTTCTTACGAAAAGTCATAAAGACAGATATTCCTGATCACTGCAATAAACCACAATGATTTTATTTATAAATGATCCTTACTTTTTCTACTTGACTTTGCATGCATAATAATTAAATACTAAGTTTAGCTTAATAGGTGGAAGAAGGTCAGTTTATTGAACTCAGTTTCAGTACACTGCATATAAATGACACAAAATTGCTTATCATAAGTAACAAATGTAGTTTAAAAACAAACGGGAAAATGGTTACAGTCTCTTAGTCACATTTGGAAGCTCATGCTTCACTGAGCCCTCAGTTAAATTTAGCAGCTACGTGAAATACTCAGAATCCATTTTCTTATTTAAATTGGCATAAATCTCAAATGAGGTTGCCATTATTTTCTCTCTCGAAGTAAAAGTGACCCAAATAACCTCTAATATGAATTCATTCTCCACAGACCAGAGAAGGGAAATGATAAGAGGCAAATTCATGACCAGGAGTAACATTTGTCCTTCTTATTTCCCCCTTCATAAAAATGCAGTGCTCATAATGACATAGTATTGACTTTCTGGAACCAGAATTTCCTGCATACCTGTACATGGGGAACACCAGGAAAGCAGTGAAGCATCTGAGGTGCCTCATTTCTGACCTGAGGGGAGGGGTGAACACTGGAAGTGAGACTGTAAAATTCTCCTGCACCAGACTGTAAAATTCTCCTGCACCAGGCAGGACAAAATTTAAGATTTCAATATGAAAAGTACAAGGCCCTGCCCTTTTAGGTGCCTTCTCAGGTTTAAGAGAAGCACTGGGTTTCCTGTTGTGTGTGCCCAAAGGAAGAGGAGCTGCAGAGACCACCTGGGATTGAGCACCAAACTGCACCCTCAGGACATGCCCATTTCTGAAGCAGGGTTTTATATTTTCCATATACTGAGATTACAGCTGAATGAAAAGGCTGGAATACTGAGGAACTTTTTCTGGGTGAGGACACTCTGTGACTTGCCCAGGCTCTGTAGTTGGCTGTGCTTGATTATGGGAAGGACCATCACAACACTGTGAGAATTTCTTTCTTGCAGTTCAGGACATTGTCTGGTTTATACACAACCCCAAAATCTTACCCCCTTTACAGGTGTACATTTCTGGTTTATACACAACCCCAAAATCTTACCCCCTTTACAGGTGTACATTTCAAGTATAACCATTTACAGTTAGGACACAGCAACCCTTAAATGTGTTCACCCTCTGTTTGCAAGCTCAACACCCACAAATGCCTTTTGCACAGCAAATAATGTCTTTCCCCTATGTGCAGTTTTAGCTGCTACTGCAGGAAAAGGAGGTTCTGACCTTGTTCACTCCTGATAAGAGAGGGATTCTCCATGTTTATAGCACTGAGCCTTTAAAGTGATGGTGACTCGTTTTGTAACATCAAACTAAGTTGGTTTGGGGGAAAGCAGACTTGCATGTGGCCTTACAAAAGGCTGCAGGTGCAAAAGTTAACAAGTATTTTCTGCATTTTGAACATTCCCCTACCTGGAGGATGGAGAATGGGCACCTTTTGGGAAAGATGTTGCCTTATCCTGGTACAGCCAACAGTCTCTGCTGCTCCAGAGAGCACAGAGTTTATTTCCCATAGGTGGACTGGATAAAATATTATAGGGTAGTTTAAAAGGCTCATATAAAAGACCTGTTAAGATCTATATAACTATTTCCTTAATTTGTCAGATGGATCTCAGGTGCTTCAGCCTTTGTGGTGCTTTTTGCTCTGCTTTGTTCTCTGTGTGTTTGACTTGAAAGTTACACAAAGATGAAAACTCAGCAAACAAACCTGGGGAAGAAATAAGCACTAAATATTGACCTCCTCTTTTTAGGAAAGATCAATATTCACATTTATCTTATGTGCTAGAAAGGAGACTGCAGTAAAGAAAACATATTAAATCATCCATAAAACTGGTCTGAGAAAACAGCAAAGTTCAAAATCATCCAAGTCAATGATCAGACCAAATTCTCAGTTGACCCCATTTTCCTCACAAATTTAGAAACATTTCCAAACAGGTAATATTACCTGTGGCAAAATCCCCAAGTAGAAGAGAGCATTCTCATGGGCTTCAATCTCAATTATGGAACACTTCAACTTTGGTGGGCTTTAACTAATTTATTAACATATAATATAACATATTCCTGATGTAGATATTTTCTATTTAATCTCATTACTTTTAATTCTTGCTTCACAGGGCTTTGTGTACATAATTCCCCAGCAGCATTTTTCTCTATCTTTATCTTGATGCAAGACATCCACGGGGGCATAGGCTGCTGATATATTCCATATTTAATTTCTCAGTAAGATCTGACTACTCCTGTGGTAGCTCTGTGTAAGTTGGCCCTGTGACCACAAAAAAAGTCCCATTTCTGCTCTTTGAAAGGTGGAACATAAGCAAAGCCAGTAAAAATGCCCACCAAAGAAACACAATCTCCTTGATGCACATTTATCTTGAATTGCTACAGACCCTATGACCATTAGGAAAAACTCCACAATTATAAAAAGAACAGCAAACTCCCCAAAACAAACAAAAAAAGCCACATACAAAACAGTCCAGAAACAATTATTTTTTCCCCAATGGTGTTCTTTAACCAGCATCTATGGAAACATTTCTGTTTTGTCCCAGCTGTGTATCTTTTTCCCTTCGTCTTTTCTTCCACAATTGGTCCTGAACTAAATATTTTTCAGAACTTCCTTTGTGGCCTTCATCTTTACATTACAGCCCCTGTTAAAATAGCCTTCAAAACTCCAAGCAGGAGAAAAGGAAGCCAGTTTCAGGGTGAAGCCATGCTAGAAATGTGAGCAGGGAATGCAAGAGGAAAGGGGATGGATGCTTTGCCTTTCAATTCCATGCTACATCTGCAGTTCGCTGTCACCTTCAAGAGGCAGCACAGGCCCTCTGCTTCCTGGGGCCTTTACAAATAGTGAATAGTACATTTTGGATTTATTCAAGTCAAAAGTGGGCTGAAGATTAGTTTCAAGAACATTTTTAAATTTGTATCAGTACCTGCCAGTGGAGCAGCACTGAATGTAAGGCAGCAGGAAAATCAATTGTGTATGGCTGCCTGCTCTGGTGTCCTTGGATCTTATCTGCAATATTTGATGTTCCTTTCTTTAGGATGAAAACAGATACAGTCCAAAGAAGGCCTAGTGCCTTGGAGGGAAACAAATCACCAAGGTTTGAGCTGTGTTTTGAAGGAGTTGTTGAGCCCTGGTTTTATGTGCTGCAATAACCAGTTTTTGATAATTTTCTGCCTGCCCTTTCCCTCCTCTCCTCCCAGAGTCCAGTGTTCCAGCAGAATAGGAAAGCAGCTCTGCAGGCTCTGAGAGGGGTAGAAGTGGTGGGCTCTCCTCCTCTGTGAGCAGCACCTGAGCCACTTTGCCATTTACAGTTGGATTCTGCCCCCATCAATGGCAGCAGTGCCATGGGGATCCCAAGGAACCTGTGATGTGCCACTGGATTTCTGCTCAGCTCCTCTCCCTGAGCAGCTCCATGGAGGGACAGGTGCTCCATGAAACATTAAAGCATTAACACCAATATTAAATTGATCATAGCATCCTCTATCTATGGATCTCAAAGCGAAAAAATGCAAAAATAAGTGTGCAATTGTTTTTTTTGTCTCACTGGGATATGCCAACATCTTTGCCAGGTGGGTTCATTTTCTTCCTGACAGCTGGGAAGAATTGTCCTATGGAAAATTTCCCTCTCTGGCTAATGTCATTTGAATTTGAGTTTCTATGTGCAGTGATAAACTGAATCATGTTTTTCTGAGTCCCTCAGGCAAGTTCCTTTTGTTTAATGGGGTTGTTTTGATGGTTGCTCACATATCTTGACCATATCCTGTGATACAAAGTTTTGTCCTGCCTGATTTAAATTGACTGGACTGTAGCAAGCACCTTCACCTCCCTTGTGCCAAGCAGAGGCTGCTTCAGGGTCTAAAAGCAGATTTTACATAGACTTCAGGTCTGTGATCTGAAATCAGACTTTAGGGACGGTGAGGAAGCACTGCACCAAACCAGAATTTCCAAGGTAACCTGCCAGGGCAGCCTGCTTTGCTCTCTGCAGCAGGATTATATTCCTTTATTTCACAGCAGTGGCTACATGAGAACATGCATTAATATTGTGCTTATGGCATCCAGTTAGTTTTAGGAGTAGTTTTATGGTGTTGATTCCTCTGGCTGCTGTTAAGAGGGGGCCCAAGCTGGAAAATAAAATGGTTTTATAGAGTTGTTATTCTAAGGTATTTAATAGTTCTTTAAAGGGTGTTGTGTTTTGAAGTCTTCTCTTAAAGAGGAGATAGCCATATTCAAATAGGAGACAGTTTTTCTATCGATTTTCCAAACTTTTGACTTCTTTATCCATGTCCTGAGGTATTTTCTGTGTGTGTGGAGATATATGTATAAAAAGAACTTTCAAAATTGTATTTAAGCAATTATTTTCTACACAAGATCCAGTTCTATTTAGGTGCTCTTAATGAATATTTGTACATTTGAGCAGTTATTTTATCTAATACCTTTCCCCTGCCTTTATGCTTAAATACTGTGCACAACATTATGGAAAGAAACTGTGGAGCTGCTTTGTTTTTGAAGGTAATTTTAGGGGAAATTTCCTGTTTCCTGCATGCTTTCCTTGCTGCCAGCAGAGAGCAGCGTCCACCCATCCCTCACAGCCTTTACCTGTATCCCACAGGGACTGCCAGGGCCAGGAAGAAAAGGAGAACTCATCTGGTTTATGTGGCACGGCTCTAATCCGTGGCTTTAATTCAGGAGTGGTGGATTCAGCTGTGGGACAGAACTGTGGGGTCTGTTCCACTGCTCAGGAAGGGTTTGGGGGATTCAGGCTCTGCAGGTTGCTTGGCCATCAGATATAACACCCAGAGTGGCTTTTCTGGCAGGAATTCAATGGATCTTAAGTTGTGTTTATGAAAAAAAAATGTGGAGAGAAGGGAAATAAAGATAAGAAAACACCACTTACTGGGAGGGAGCTGCAATCTAATTGCTGGGCTTTGAAGAACAACAGGCATCATAATCAATATTTGATTAAAAAAGGCCTGTGTGAAAAATATAAAATGTAAGAGAGAAGTGTAAAGATTAACATAATCTTTTCATCTTCTCAGTTGAAAAGTTTTAAAAAGGAAATGATGTTAATGAGCCCAATTAACCCATTTACCTGCCTAATGTAATGTGTCATCTACCAGCATATGGCATGAGACACTTTTTTCTGCTTTTAAAGCACCATTTTCAGTAGGAGCTTTTCCCATTCACTCCTCTGCAGTTTTGCCTGTTTACCTCCTGTAAGTGACTGGTCTGTAAAAAATATGGTGTTAACCTCATAAATTAAATATTCAGACTTACTGGCTAATGAGCATAATATGTCAAATTTCAGTGATCAAAACAATGTGCTTCAATAATGTATACTCCATTCTGTAACAAAATATAATTTTAATGGAGGACCCGTGAGAGTCATGGTTAGTCTTGCAATAATTATATGCCATAGGATGTGAAGGAATGAAATTGCTCCAAGGACACTGGTAACACCCCACAGAGCCCATGTGCCACATGCTGCCTTTTAGGGATAATAAAGTGCTTCATTGTGTTTCCACTACCCCATTAATGCAATGATTTCTCCTTGTTAGTAACTATGAAGCCTAAAGCAGATGCAGCCAAATTTATGGTGTCTTGCATTAATAATTGCTGGGCATGCTGACACCAGCTTTGCAGTGAAATCGTGCTCTCCTTAATCCAAAATATTCCTTGGGAGTAAAAAAAGATACTTTGGGGCGTTCTGAGACAGACTTGCAGTGACTGCAGAACTGAGCTGTTCCCAGTCCTGTGTGTGTCCACAGCCACTCTGGTACCCCAATGACAGCTCTCATCCTGTGCTGTGACAGTCACAAGCATTATAGGATGGAGGGAAAAATGACATTTGCATGCTCCTCTTAGTTTATTAACCTTGGTTTAGAAATAGGCTAAGCCAATAAGTAATTAAAGGAATAACTGGGATTTGGAGAACTCATTACCCTAATTTAGTCTTGCAATCTATAAAGAGATTTTAGTTTGGTTTTGTTTGAAGGATCTGCATTAAAAATTGTGTTAAGGATAATTTTTGTCTCTGCTAAAGGGATGTCAAAAGAGATGCCTTTTCAAAATCTGAAGGCTTACATAAATATTCAAAAGGTTGTAAATGGTAGAGAAGCCAACAAATTTGTGAGAAATCCAGATCAATGAAAAATTGCTCTTTCCATTTTTTATGTGGGTTCAAAAGGTAAAATTGAATATGTCAAAATCCAGAGTGCCTGAGTTCCTTTTTAGTGAGTTACATTGACATGCACTGACCTTTGCAGCTGCCTGATTTCAGAGCTCTCCTTTCAGAGAGGTCTTTGCTTGAAAAGCCAGAGGTTTTCCAATGGAATCCAGATCAGACAGAAATTTATAGGATGTATATTGAAATTAGTGTGTTTTAATTTCCTTCTGTTTACCATCTAGCAAGGCAGACTTAGACCTTCAATGCTTAAATCTCATTTGATCAACTGCATATTAATAAATGTGTTCCAGCTATCTAAGATCTTGATTCTACATTTTCTTTAGTACATTCATTCCTAACACATCCTTCCCTGCTGAGAGGATGAGATATAGCCAATTGATTGATTTAAATTCTCTTTTAAACTGTTGGTGCATCTTCTGCTTTACTATTTGTGCATAGCATTAGCAAAAAGGCTGTGCTAAATTAGTTTGAGAAGTATCTTTCATGCTAAGTAATTAACACTGTAGTGTTGTGTAGGTTATTAATGCACTCACTGTTTTATTTACCTGCATCTCTCTATCTCCACATGTGTATATCTTTATATACATGTAAAGATATATACATCTACAGAAGGGAATATTTTATTTTTTAATAACTTTGCTAATAGAAAGGAGGAAAAAAATGTCCTCACACAGAGGCCAAGATTAATACAAAACCCTTCTTGCTGTTGTGCACCCAGAGCAGCAGATCTGAGTGCCTGAGAATCACAGGGCTTCCTGCCCAGGGTGAAGGATGTGCCCTCAAAGCTCATCTGTTTTACACCACAGTCAAAATACACCATTATTAAGGTTAATGATTCAATTTTACAAAAGCTAGAAAACACCACTTGTAGTTATTTATTTCCCTAGTTCCTTTGCTGCCAGGATGTTCTAATTTCTAATCCTATTAAGTTTTCATAAACTCTCTAAAACAATGGACTGCTGCTGTTTTTTGTGATCCTGTGCCCAATCCATGACATTCTATGAACTGATCCTCATGAAAACTGCAGTGTCTGAGCTGTGGTGTAGCCACAGAAGCATGGTGAGGCTTTACTGAAATTTTAAGAGTTTATAAACTCAGCTTTTTAGCCACGAAAGAGACAAAAAAATTTTATCAGCTTTTTTCAGCAATTTTTGAGAGCAGTGTTACTCACAATATTCACTGCTTCTCAAATCAGTGCTGAGGAAAAGATGCATAATTATTGCAAAATAATTTCCTGAGCCCTGTATCTCTGGAGGTAAACTAGTATTTAGATAACTTGAAATTTGACCTCAATAAAACTCATTATGTGTCAAAGCAAATCCTTTGTGGCATGCAAAAATCATGAGTTATTCTGCCTAGTAGCATATTTCACTGGAATTTTTTTTATTTTTTTGAGCAGAAAAGAGCTGTTTTGTCCTGGCTTGCTGTTTCTATTTCTTTAAAGAAGGTGAATAAATTAGCCTTTCCAGCTGCAAATACTACTGTTCCAGTTTAACAGAGGACCCTTTTACTGTTCTCATTTTGTATGCCTCAAAAGCATCTGTGTACTTTTTATGCTGAGAAAACAGCAGAACTGCAGAAGAGGTAGAAATAAAAGAAAAACAAACAAACAACTCCTGTCCTGGACTTATCTTTGCTTTTCCTGACACCTCCCTCTCTGCCAAAACTTAACTTTTTCCCCCTGACAATGCACAATGTAAGGTGGACAGAGGAGTAGGAAATTTGGGTTCCAGCATGAATTTGCTCTCCAGATTCACTTAGGATCACTCCTCTGCTTAACTTGGTCAGGAGATTTTGTGTTTATTCTTTCCTGTTTTGTTTTTATGTTTGGTTGGGTTGGGTTTTTGTTTAGTTGGTTGTTTTTTCTGCCCTCCCTGCTGTGTTTATGGATTGCATGGCTGTGGGGGAAGAGCCAGTTCCCCATTCTGATCTCCTGTACAGCTCCATGGATGCTGCAGTTGTGTAAATCAGTGTTTTTACAAGTAACCAAACCCAAGGCTCTGCATACCAAGAAGAACCTTTGTTCCCTCACATCATTCCCACTCATGCCTTATTCCATACAGAGTGAAAGACACTTTTCTAGAAGCTGAAATACTAAAGAAATGATGAGAAATTATTCTGAAAAAGGCTATTACAAAATCAATTTTTCTACTGTGCCAATTTGCCACCAACTCCCCTCTGCTTTCTTGGTTGCTTTGCTTACAAAGTACAGATTTATCTGGCTCTGCAAAAGAATCCCTCAGGAAAAGAGGAAGGGGTTATGGGATAAAGTTAGCTAGGAATCAGCATATGAAAATGCTTTTCCAATAAGGATACAATTTAGACTAGACAGAATCTCAGCTTTTAACACAGACAAGTTCATTTTTAAGAAATATTTTATCACCTATATTCTAAGAGTTTCAGGCATGTTTCACTTGCTGAAACTTGACAAGTTCATGTCTATTATCTTCCCAGAAAGACTCTTTTAAAATAGTCCAAATTCAGCTATGGATCCACAATCCTATTTATCAGCAATTGCTTTTCCTCCTGTTTTTTATACCTTTTTTCCTTCTTTGTGGCCAGCAGGGGCTGGATGCTCTCAGAAGCCTGTGTAGGGAGATCCCCAGCTCTGGGTGTTTGCACAAGCCCTTGTGTGCTCACAGTGCTATTTGGGGTTAGTTAAAGCTGAGGAGCTGAGAGGGGCTGAACACCTCACTGACAGTGCAGACAGCCTTCCTCTCTTTAGCCCTGATGAAGATGAATTTCAGAGCTCCTTCTCACACTCAGGTTTGCTGGTTTTGCCTGCAGAAGAGGAAAATACTTTAAATGTGCTTATATTCATGCTAATTAGACAGTGCTTAGGCAGAAGCTGAACTGGAGCTTTCAGAAATTAACACCTGCAGATCAGAATAAATATTCATTCCAAGAGTCCAATGAAAATTTCAGCACACTTGGTATTTTTAATGGTTTTAAATGCACAGATTCTGCTGCCCCTGAGCCACTGGAATGTGTGAGCAGTTCTAGGTTTTGGTATGTAATAGGTGACTAATATAGGCTAAAGTAAAGATAGGAAATGCTTCCAGCCCTTTACTTAGAGAAAAATGTCCTCTCCCTGATGTAATTGAAAGATTTGTAAGTCTAATGTGGCTTGTGTCCTATTATTTCCATCCCAACTATTACTAAAGCCCAGATGATGCCTAATAAACAAGTCTTTAATCATCTTTAGAATGACAAACCTATTGATGAATTGAATTTTCTCCAACAAGATATTGCTGTATTGATTTTACCACTCTGTTTTTAATAAACAGAGAGTGTCCAGAATTGCTTGCTATGACAGTCTTGAAAGTAGGGCATCAACAGACTTGGCAAAAGGCTGAATTTATAAGGGAAGTTTTTGCTGGAGCTCTAATCCATTATCCATCCATTGCTGACATTCATTTGCAATGAGGACACTGGGCCCAAGTGCCCAGTACTTCCAGATGACATTGTGGCTCCCAGAGGAGAGGTGGGGGCAATCCCACAGCCATGCAATCAGTGGGGCAACACTGAAACATTAAAAAAGTTGGCCTCTAATTGCAGAAATATTTTTCATCCCTGTTGGAATTTACTTTTCTCTGAGTGTATGAAACCTCTGCACATGTTCAGGAGTGTCAGGGTGCCTTCAATCAGTCTGCCTGGCACAGCTGAGTGGCTGTGGATTTCTCTGGGCAGAAGGTTCATGTGATGATGGCACAGCTGTTAAAAAATAAGTAAAATGGAAACAAAAGAAAATTTTTGTACATCTTAGACTATAACAAAATCCATATAGGGGAAACCATCCTAAAATGTGCCAGTTAGAATATCAAAAAGACACTTCTGTTTCCAAGTTCCACCTCAAGAGTGAGTGCAGCTTGTGTAAAACTGTGGGTTTGTATGTTTATATGCATCCATTAGGGACTCAAAGCATCTCTATAATTATCCAAGTATATAGGTGGCTATTTGCATGTCATGTCAGAGATATGTATTCAGGGTATAATTCCAGCTCTTTAAAAAAAAAATAAAATTTTTTGGTTTGTTTTCTAGCTTTTTTCTGTTGTTTTTCCCCCCTCTTTTCCATACCAGCTTATGCTTTCAGAGCATTAAAAAAACCCCAACCTGAAACACAAATTTATAGATGCTAAAGCATAACAGAAGCACCAAGGGATTACTGAATAAAATGTGATACACACAAGCTGATAATTGACAACTCAGTAATAGGTATTGAGTAAAAACCTTTGAGAAATATTATGGCCAAACCACCCTTAAGGGATTTCACATTGGTTTTAATACTGTTGCTTGTTGTGTTTTTCATTTACCTATTAAAAAAAGGGTTAATAATGCTAAATCCCTGCCTTTCACTGTATGTCCTGTCTCACAAAAACAAAGTCAAACCAGATAAAATACCTGCACTCGAGGCCAGTGTTCCTCACAGCCTGGGCCACCACTCTGAAAGGAGGCCCAAGGTGACAGATGTCAGTGCCTCAATTCCCCCTCCCTCCCTCCCAGCTGTTTCCTGCAGCTGCCAGAGGATGAATCCCTGCCTTGAAAGCACAGGGCCAGGAGTGCTCCACACATGCTCCAAGGCAGACAAATCCTGAACTAGGACAACTTTTTCCCCTATTCAGACACCTTAGCTGACATGACCTCCTTCTCTGAAGTGCCAAGTAAACAGAATTCTGTTAGTCATAACATTCTTGGTTTCTAATAATCCTCAGAAACTCCTAAATACGTCCCTTAGGCTATTAGGAAAATGTGAATCCTAATGTTTTTATCTGTTATTGTGCAAAGGGATTTTTCCTCCACCCTCCAGTGAATTGTTGAGTTGGAGCTCTTTTTTTACTCTCCTATACATATGGGATAGTGGTAATTTTAATTCTGCTTTTCATGTAGTGTCTGTCCCTGTGTTCCTGATGAAGTTAAACACACCTGGGGAGGTCTCAAGTGCCTCCTGCTCTTCTGGGTAACTCATTGTCTGTCCTGTGTCTCTGTTCTTGGTGTTTGCAGAAGAATTGAATGCTTTCTGCAGTTTTCTGTCTGGAACTCCTCTAAATCCTGGTGCAAGTGTGCAGCACAGGGGTGTGTGTGTCCCACCCAACAGGAAAGGCTCAGGGAACCCCCAGCCTTTCACTCCCAGAGCACAGTGCTGCATCCCAGCTACCTGAATACATTTTTCTCCCCACCAAGGCGGTGGCACAGATTATAAATTCTTATCTAAATGTGGATCTGCTACTGCTGCAAGAGCATCTGAGGCAGGAACAATTTAAAACACACTGTCAGCACTGACCTACCTTCGTTCCCCAGTTTGAAGGGATGAACATTCCGTTCTCTGCTGTGGTTACAGCCTGGAACTCTCCTACTGCAAGTGTCAGAAGCAAGATCAGGTGACAGTTGTCCAGATAGCTGTTAAATTTGACTAAGTCCTTATTAAAAATACCTCTATCTTGATGGAAAATTCCTACTCAACCATAGGGAAATTTAGAAGCTTCTCTAGAAAGCATGGGGAAAAAAAGCCAATTATGGTTCTTCTCTAGGATCCTGAAAACTATTTTGCCACACAATTTGATAGGGACAGAGTTCTCTAACATATATTTCAAATGTCCCAAATTGAGAGACTTCAGATTCTGCTCCAGGGTGGAGGAGGGTGCTTGGTGGCTACCTTTATTGCATCTCTATTTGTTAGGGTGGTAGAAGAGGCCTCTGCACTTATTTTATGTATTCACAAAATAAATTAGAAGACACTTTATCAATTGCTAGTAAGGAAAAAAAAGGCCCACCTCTTGATTATAGCAATATTTACTCAAAATATCTACGGAATAATTTATTCTTATGCCTGGACACAAGATATTCACTCAGTACCCTCCTGCCCCCCATCCCAGCACTGCTATTTTTAAGTCTAATTCTGGACAAATAAATAAATAAAACAGCCCCAGCTATGGCAAAGAGATTGAACAAACCCTTGTGAGACACAGAACAAAGCATGGATTAAAGTCCTGGATGACTTCACATACTTTTAATGAATCTTTTAGCTGAATATATCAGCCCACAGAGAATAATCCTGGGCATTCCAGCAGGAGGCTGCAGTAAGAGCTAACCTACCAACACACTGCTTCCAGCAAATCAGAGACCTAAGACTTAATCTACATCATCTAGAAAGGATGTGTGCAGAAAATGTGTAATGCCAGATCTTACTATAAAAAAAAGAAGATTAAGGCTGAAAAAGGATTAGAAATTAAGGAGCTTCTTCATGTTTCCTGATATCCTTCTGATCTGTGACCAGCCTATCTTCAGGGTCTCTGCTACTGATGCAGTTGTTAGTGATAGTTCAGATCACAAACACTACAAAGGATTATCATCAGGCTTTAGGAAGAGCTGCAGCTTGGTGGTTTGGGGTTTATTTTCCAGTTCTACACTTGCAGATCTATTGCAGGGATCAGGGGGAGAGCTGCAGGTTGGAAGCTCCACTCTCCAGGCTCACACTGCCAGGAGCAGCAGGTCTTTGGTGGTGGCAGAGGTGGGAGGATGCCCCACTCTGGGCTACAGCAGGGAGCTGACAGAGCCCCTTCCAGAGGGGCAGCAGAGCCCTGACACAGCCCCAGGCAGGGCAAACAATGAGGAGGTCTGAGCTCCTCTCTGAGGCAGCTCCTCTGCTCTCCAAGGTTCAATAATCCTGGGCTCAGTTGTGTGAGGGGGATGGCTGGGGGCTGGTTTTGCAGATGATGGTGTGGACACACCATACAGCAGCAAAAACAAGTTAGACACTGATGACAAAAGTTCTGTCTCATGAATTTCAAATGAGCTTTGCAGTGGGCTCACTGAAAGTTTTCAACTGCATGTACTCCACTTACAGGTTAAGAGTATGCAGCAGAGAAGAATTAATTCTGATTGATATTAATTAATTCCAGTAATACTAATCAATTTTTAAATTACAGTATTTACTATGCAGACAGTTTCTTACTTATGACACGGTGTGTTTCCATTTTCTGGAACCTGATTATACTCTAAGATTCAACCTTCACCCCAGCTGAACAGAATGATTATTATTTTGTTTGGAATTCCCAGCTTAATTTCCACAAAATGGAATTAATGTGACTGTAAGAGATATTCTATAAACAGGGCCCTCAAGCGTGTTTCAGTGGAAACTGGATGTATTTTATCACCTTTGTGAACACACAGCTGTAAGCAGGTTCTGAAGTAGAGAGGGTATTATGTGCACTGACAGCATTTATGAAAGCAAGTGATGATAAAAGAGTAGTAAACAATTTTTAGAGAAAGATTAGACAGTTTGGTTTCAAATGAAAGCTCTAGAAGTGAACAGGGAGGAGCTGGCTTGTCAAGAAAAAGATCTTTCCTGATTGTGTGAATTCGAGCACAAACAAACATTGCCCCTGAAGCCCCCCCTCAACTCATGATACTGATAAATCAGGCAAAAAAAGAAACCCTGGATATTAAACAGTTGCTTCAAAAAAAGTTAATGGTATCTGAAAATTACTGTTATTACCATGAGATGCAACATGAGTCAACAGGAATTGAGACAAAAATCAAAGCGTTGACTTCTTTGTACAAAATGTTAATACATGAGTTATTCCAGAGCTGTCCTGCTCAGCCCTGTGGAATACACTGCATTCCCTTTACCAGGATAAATTCACAGATGGAGCCTCTCCTTTCTTGCAAACATCTCAGGGGTTGCTTAAGTTTCCATTTTCAGCTGCAGGTTCCCACATTTCCATATTGCAGAGTTGAAAATTCCTTCTATTTTAACTCTCTTGGTGCAGTGTTTTGGGGGGATAAAGGAGGACACTTTTTTGCATCCACATTGACACATCCCTCAGATCTCAAACATCTCTGTCCCCTCTTCCCTGTGCTTGGCTCCCTGTCATGTGCAGGACGTTTCCAGCTCAGCCTTGGTGCTGAAACCTTTGTTTTTTCATGAGGTGTTGGTACCAAACGAGCTCTGCTTCCACTTAAACACATTCCAGGGAAAGAAAATGAGATCAACCGTGAGCCTGTCCCTGCTGCCTGATGTTCCCAGCCAGAGATCCTGGAGCTGCTGCAGGCAGAGACAGCCCTGGAGCCACAAACAATGTGATCCCACTGGCAGGTAATTGGCTAAATCTATTTAGCTGGAGAGCTAAATCTAGAAAGTTGTTTTAAAATTGTCTTTGCTGAAGCCTGTGCAGCTGTGGGTTCACACAGTCTCTGACATGCAAGGGAACTGCTTTCAAATTGCTGTCAAAGGATGTTATTTTTGCCAAGAGCCCCAGTATCTGAGGTCTCTGCAATCCCTGCAATATGGTGCATTGATAACTAGGGAATTGCCTCTTTATTGTTCTAAAGCAAAATCCTATTTACAGCAAAACCTGTCACTTCACAGAATCCACAGACTTCTAAAGAGAAAAACTTTTGCTTACTGCTAAAAAATATAGTGGAAAGTATGACTTTGGGGAATATTTAACAATACCTGCAAAATACAGGAAAGGTTTCAAATCTGTGCCATATTTAAATTATTTTTTATATATATATTTCTCTTTTTTAATTTTTTTTTGTTTGTTATGGGAAATACAGCGAGCAGCTGTTCCTCTCTTCTAACATTGAATTAGTGACTATTGTGTGGCATGTGTGTGCAAATATTTATTTATCATTAGCTTTATGATTCTCTTTATCTTTTTTACCACTACAGCTATTCAGCTCCTCTAAGTATTCTAACAGTTATGTAAAGATGCCATTTGGGAACCCTAAATTGTAAATTTTCTCCATATGTGGCACATCCAACCTCCTGTTCTCACATATACATATAGATGACTGCATCAAAGTATGTTATATTTCATGCAGTAAACCAGTTTATAAGCATTACCATATAAACATCAGGTGAAATGTAACACAGCCTAACCAGACCTCATTAAAATGTATTTAGCAAATAACTTCTGTCAAGTGGAATGGACTCAAGGAAGCCTCTTGCCATTTATTTATTTACATGGAGCCTGGTGCTCTTCCTATCGATGCCAATGGGGAATCAAGTGATTCTCTTCTCATGGTGGATTTACTGCAGTATAAATTCACTGCCTTCAGCAGAGCTGCTACTTCTGATTTACACTGTTGTGAGAGGAGAATCAAACCTGGAGTTTACATTTGTACTGGATAAAGCATTCAGAATGCACAGGGAAGGAAGGGCTCCTTGTGAAGATTAGTGGTCATTCTTTATGTACAAATCACTTGGTTTCCTGCTTTGAATACTCAGTCAATGATCATTTATAACAGAGCACATCCAAACCAGGCTTCTGAGGCATTAAATCAGATTTAGGGTAAATTTTCAACTCGCCCTAAACAACATGGTTGAAAAATGGAGGGTGTATTTACTTGTACAAGTCAAGTGGCCATCCCTTGTTAGCACAGGCACACAGGAACTATGAATTTAGGCAAATGGATTTGCCTAAAAACAATGGCAATCACATGGCAATTTAGTCCACGTACCTGGAATTTGTGGAGTTTGAAATAAAATATTTCATGATGTCTCAATATTTTTTTTTTTGTTCTTTATGATTCAGAATTCCTTGGTAATTTTTTCTTTTTTTTTTTTTTTTTTAATGAAATGTCTCCTGTCAGTACAGGAGATTTGGGGATTATTGGCAGAGTTTTGCAGATCTGTGAATTTACAATGAGCCAATTAACATGCAGGTTTTCCTGTAAAAAACCCTCAGATTTTAGGCTCAAAGATGATCTGGAATTAGGCTCTTTCTCCCAAGGAAAGAGGCACCACCCTACCCTGATTTCTTGTGAAATTTTAACCTCTAAGCTCTGTGGTGAGACTGAAATGCCACCAGGTCACCCCAGCAAGAAGAGCCCACGCAGAGCCACCAGCAGTGCCCCTCCCTGTGCCACCCTGTTTGGGGACAGCTTTAGTACCAGCCAGGGCTTTGTGCAGGACATCACCAAATGCCCACGGGAACGCCCGCACTGGGCCCCTCTGGCTGTGCTCAGCAGGATGGCAGGCCTGGAGCTCTTCTGCTCAAATGCCACAGCTTTGCATTTGGAGTTGCAGGAAGAGCTACACTTTGTAAGCAAGTTAAGATGCAACACAGCTTTTGTTGGTGATTTTCCACCAGCAGCTGTGTGAGCAGCACTGCACAGATAAGGCAGCTTCATCTGCAGAGCGATCTGGGAGGATCAGGGAGGGTGCACCAGGTGGGATGTTCATGGCAAACAGCTCAGACAGGCCTCATTCCATCAGAACTCTTGGAAAACAACCTTACCATTTGATTTTCCTTTGCCCAACACTGCCTTCTGCACCCTGCCAAATTTAGAGCTCTTGGAACTCTTGTCCCTTTGAATTTTGTTCCTTGTGCACTCCCACCATTGTCGTATTCCTCACATATAACATCTAAATGTGTATGTGAGAGACCTGGTTACTTCTAGATCAATTTACTTTAATTACCTCAAGTCTTTATCTGGAAACTGTCAAAGAGTTTACATAGATTTATTTTTAATTGATAGGGAAACTAAATACAAGACATGGTTTAAGAGGGGCTTTATCTACGGAACAAAGCTGATTTACTGTTGCACAAACTGATACAAACTGCAGTGTAGACAGGACCCTTGGATTTGGAGCTCAGCAAGCATCAGTGGGAGCTGGGGGAGTTTCAAACCACGTCTTTTTCACTCAAATGATGACAGCATAGGCACATATCATTTATTTGATGCATCAAGGGGGATTTTAAGAGGCCTATTCACTCAGAAAACGCAGGCCCCAGTCCTCAGCTCTCCTGAATAAAACAAGCCTTCCCTGAGCTGTGTAGATGGCTGAAGATTCCCCCCAAATGACCACAAACCTTTCAAATGCTGGCAGCTCACACACACTGCTCTTCAAGGCAGAACATTTGTGCTTGGATTCCCCCTTGGTCCTTCCCTGCTCGTTCCCTTATTCAGGGTGTGTTTTGAAGTGCCAGCAATATGCACAAGGCAGCTCTCCCTACATCAATAGAGACAGTGCTGTTGGGCTTTCTTTTCAAGTCCTGGGAGACAACAGCATCTCTGTCTTGCCTTGTTCCAGGCAATAGAGGAATACAGCTAAAAAAGGAGAGTGGCAGGAGCAGGATTTTACTAGCAAGTGAATGGCATTAGTCACCCCGTGTGGCAGAGGCTGCCTGCTCAGAGACCTTGAGGACACTGCCTCTGTTCCTGACACTCACACAGTGGCAGGAACCACCACACAAACCAGAGTGTCCTCAAGCATATTAATGACTTAAGGGGACATGCTCAGTGTGTGAAAGAATTCCCTCCAGCCCTTCTGGGGGAAGAATTCACTAATGATCTGAGCAGTTGCAATTCCATGATTTTGCTAAGGTTCATATGGTTAAAATCTTGAATAAACATATGCTGAAAGCAGCCAAGTAGGAATGTGTGTAATAGCAGTGGTGGGGGCAGAGCTGAAAGGTTTTAAGAAAACACACAAACAAACAAACCAGGCTTCTGAGGCATTAAATCAGATTTAGGGTAAATTTTCAACTCACCCTAAACAACATGGTTGAAAAATGGAGGGTGTATTTACTTGTACAAGTCAAGTGGCCATCCCTTGTTAGCACAGGCACTCTCACAGAGCGCAGAGAAGAAGCCTCCAAGATCACCCTGTGCTCCAAAATGCAGCTTTTGGGCACATGCCCAAGGGAGCCTCAGCTGTTGAGGCCCAGCTCCCAGCAGGGAAAAGAGGTGGAAGGTGGCTCCTCTTTTGTTTCTGGAGGAATATTTCCCTTCCTGCAGTCTCCACACTCTGGGGGACATCCTGCTGGCCTGCACTGGGCTGGCAGTGACACACAAGGACATCAGCCACAGCAATGACTTCAGCATTGCCCTTCCCCCTTGTAAAAGGATATTGTGGAGGAAAAGACATTTGGTAGATTATTTACAACTGAAATGAATCTAATGCTTTTGGATTATTTACTACTGAAATGAATCTAATGCTTTTTATGCTACAGAACTTGTTCAGAATAGTCAGGCACACCCAACAGTTTATAAAGGTACAATTTTTTTGCTCATGCATTCCCTTGGCAACAAACTATAATAATTTAGAAAATACTCAGGAAGTATCTAAGCAACAGAGGAGAACTTGAAAACATTTACTATATGACTAACTGCATCACAGTAATTGAATTTCCCTAAATCAAGAAGAAGAATTAAATTAATGGAGCAATAGTTTGACAAGTTTGGCTGCAGTTAATAGACATATACAAAATCATTACTTAAGCATATTGTTAATTATGTTTGAATCAAGAATAAATTGAGTGATAGCTGTTAATTAGGCCTGTGTGCGCAAGAAAATAAGTAATGCCATTCCAGCAGGCTATAAATACTGTGTTTGCACAGTATATAAATGTGTTTACATGATGCTGGGAGGGGTGGGTGAGGGAACAGGAGAGCACGTGGGTATGAGACTGGAAGCAGATGCCTTGCTTGCTCGGTTTCAGGTCAAAGTTGTTTTATTCAATTCAGATGAATGAACAGAGGCTCAGATTCTGCTCTCAGTTCACTCTGGGCCACTGATTTCCCCATTTTTGAATTAAACTTGCCAGTGAGAAAACCCAGAGAAGATTCATGATCCTGATGAAGTGCAATCTTCACACATACTTTTAGAGAGCCAAGGATCTCAGTCCCACAGGAGCTGATGGCCCAGGCAGTGGGACCAGGGCTGGGTCATGAGGGGGTAGAATTTGCTAAACAGCTTTTGCATCCTACAGATTGTGGTAAAAAGCCGTGTAGGTGTTCTGATAGCATTAAAGCCATTGATAAAGGAAAATACTTGGTTCTGAAGTAGATCAAATTGTATGAATTGTCTTTGTATCCCTCTAATTCACTCATGTTCACAGCCAGATGTGTCCATAACAGCCCAGGAAATGGAAGGTGAATTTAAGATTAACTGACTGATTCTGTGAACCAAGCTGAACCATTCTTCTGTTTCTGTGTGCAGACTTTTCTTAATTCAACAGTACAGCTGAAAGGACAGAACTTATGAATGGGCTTCTCTGGGACAGCAGAATAACCAGGTAGGTGAGCTGACCTAAACCTGATGTCAGCATCACAGCAATGGGAACGGGACAGTCCTGTAGCTGACATCACCTGTGAAAATGGTCTTTGGAATTTTGCATTTAAATTGTTAAAGTTTCAGCCTGAACTGGCTTGTGGTCAGTGTTAACAGTAAATCAAAGAGTTACACACTTCTGTGCCTTCCTATGTCCTTTTACCAAATTCTGCTCAGTGGAATCTCCCTCACCATAAGGGACCAGAGCCTTCCCATCACCAGTTACAAAAACGCTCTCTGAGGTGCCCTGGCCATTTCTCCAGGGAGTTTTGCTTGAGAAATCTGAGGTGCAGCTTGACTGGACAAAATAAAACAATCTTCATATGCACAGATGGGCTGGTATCAGCTTTGGAAATGCACTCATGGTAAAAACTGTCTCCTTTGATAAAGTTCACGTGGCCAAACCACAGCATTAGACCTAAAAAATAAACCCTGCACCTCAGTGGACCTCCCTGCCTGTGCAAAAGAAGGCAGGGTGCAAATTAAACCTCCTGGGCCAGCTCCCTCCTATCTCCCATAACAGGAGAGACAGGACTAGCAGCATAATTTGATAAGCAGCAAAATTTAGTTACTGTAAGGCAGTGCTTGGATTTATTTCTGAAGTTACAGGTTCCTGAGACTCTGCTATCAGAGCTGCCACACTCCAGCAACACATAAAAACTGGAGAAGGGGAAAAAGGGAAAGCTTTGGCAAGCACTGGCTCCACATTAAGGAAAGATTTGTTTTTCCAACATGCAAACAATTTAAGATAAATGGAATCCAAAGCACTTGTAGTAGTGTTTCAAGTAGATATTTAATCACTTCTGCAGAATATCTTCTGCACTACATTATTAAACAAAGAGAGCCAGAAGCCTCATGTCATCAAACATACTGATGGAAATGACCCATAAGAAACTAGGACAGAGCTTTCTTTTTGTGTGTGTGGGCAGACTAAATGGGTAAGTGGGCACTCAAAACCATTTTGATCTCATGCAAGAAAGCTCAGAAACTTTAGTTCCCACTAGTCAGTGGAACATAAAAATTCTTAAAGTTTCTAAAAACTAGGTCTTCAGTCTAGGGAAGAAGAGATTTTCCATGATACAATAATAAAGATATTACTCATGAACGAAGTAGTGCCAAACAGCAGTTATTGTAGGAAAGAAAAGGTTGAAAGCCATCTAAATTTCTCACACATTACTGTGCCTGAATGCACTTCTTTACCTTCTTCTGATAGGAAGTATTTCTAACATCTGTAATTTAGTTCTTACTATTTTTGCTGCTTCTCATTACCTGGGTAGAAGAAAATTAAAGGTTATCATTAAATTGCACAAGTTACAATTTAAAGGAAATGCCAGTCAGTATTAAAGTAGTTTAAAAACTGAACAGATGTTGATAGCTAAATTATTATATGGAAACAGGCTGTCTGTGGAGAAAAGAGTTTCCTCCTCCCTGGTGTCACCAGACACTCGCTCCCTTTCACTCAGGACTTCTTTCCTCCTGTCTCATTCCTGACCTTTCTTTGTCAAGTGCTCAAGGTCAGGTTTGCATTTATCCACCCACTGGGCTCCCCTCTGTTTCTGAATCATCTGAGACCCAGAGCACCCTCCTGGTCAGCAGCCTGACAGACCTGGGCAGGTTTTGTGTGCACTTTGCTCTTCATTGCAACCACTGTTCCATTGCCTGGGACTCTTCAGTAGGTCAGGAGGAGTGAGCAGATCTGAGATGTCCCACTCAAGATGTTCCATGGACAGAGTTCAGATGCTGGGATGTTCTTTTCTCTGTTCAGGTGACCACAAAAGAGGTTCAAGGTCCTGTTCATGTCACCTCCACTACAGGGATGTCACATGTGCTCTGATCAGTCTGGATGCACCCAGTGAAGGCTGTGTTTGTCTTCTGAACCCAGGAACTCAACCTGAGAACAGCAGAAGCTGCTGGGGTTTCGAAAGAGTGATGGTTCCCAAACCACCTACTACTACTTTGAAAAGCTGACCAAAAAAGCCAAGTGCATCCAAAATATCTGTTATTATCTGTTAAGGAATGATTGATAATAAACATCAGAAATTCAAAAGGCTCACCTACACATTAATATAAGGAAAAAAAAATACATCTAAGCAGCTATCCTTGGTTCTTTTCATTTTTTGGTGACTCCAAATTATTCCAAACTCTCAAGAAACACAGTGAAATAATGAGTGACAGAAATAGATGGAGGGATTCTTTTTTTACTGACTTTTACTGTTTCCATGTTGTATTTCCAGATTTTTCTCATATATCCATTGGAAACAAGCACTTCTTTTAATACAAAGAAGGCTTCCTTTTTTGTAAATCTACTTCTTAGACCAAACTGCAGGACTTGGAGCCATTACAGGAGCTGGGAAGCTGTGTTACCTTCACACTGAAAATCAGGCTCGTACACTGAGGCAGTGATCAAAAATTAACAAAATTCTTATTTTTACTCCAGATACTAGTAGAAAATTTTCCCCATAAAAGAGATCTTAACTTTAAAATAAAAATCTGAGAAAGGGTGTGAAAAACCCCTTGTATATAAACCACAGCTTCCATAATTATAATTGGTAAAGGGAGGGAAAAGCATTCAACCCCAAGCATAGATCTCTCTTTCCCCAAAAGCCAGCTGAGCTCAACACAACTGAATTAACTACACATGAGAAAAGAAAGTAATATAAAGACTGAAGGAAAAAGTAGTAATAAACTCTAGGATATATTTAAAGTCAAATGTAAGGAAACAAAATTATGCTTTGAAAGCATTCAATAAAAAGAAATCAGAAGGAAAGTAGAATCCTGATTAAGCAGTGTTAATTAATAATAATGGGTAGGTCTCTTCAAGAGGAAAACAACCTACAGTTAAATAATGAAGTTCAATTAGTAATTACTATCCAGTGTTTCTAAATATTGTGCTGCCTTGGAAATGCAGATTCATGGATTCTGGTGCCTGATACCCTGAGGTAAATACACAGTAACTGCAGCAAAATTATGTGGACTCAGCCAGCCATAACCGAAAGCAGAATTTGGCTGTAACCTATGACTGGTAATTCCCACTGAGTTGATTATGCTATTTCAAGCTCAATCAATGATGTGCTAAAAGAAGAGCCCCTATAAAAATGTCAGTGCAAACAAAAGGGAAGATTAGGATGACTTCCCAAGTGTTGATGGAGTTCCTGCTGCTCCAGATGCTCCTCAGCTACACAGCTAAAGGCTTTTCCTTGCTACCTGGAAAGGGATTTCTGAAGAACAAATATTTTGCTGCAAATGCCATTAAATTGCTGAGGACTGCAGGTATTTTGAAGGCACTTTCCAGGATGGTCTCTCACCCTGGCAAGTCATAGTTTTCCACCTCTTTGTGTGGGTGGCACTACACCTAAGGATAATGGCAGCATTGGGGGGAATGTTTCCAGAAGCTGTGCCAGCTGGATGCTGGCTCTCCATGCTGCTGCCTGCTGGAAGAGCTTCCCTGAACTCAAGAGGGAAGTGGGTGAAATAACAGGAGATTGGAACTGAGCACATCTCTGTATTGCAGACTCCAGCATCTTTCCCAGACATCCCCAAAGATGGCTTCTGAAAACTGTCCAGCCACAGCAGCATCTCCATGGGAGGATTATTTTTTAAGTGTTGTTTTCTAGTTCATATTTAATCCACAACACAGTTAACATCCAAAACAATGCACCAATTTAACCAACCCAGATAAAATGTCAGCAATAGAATTATGATGGCCAAAAAAGAGAAATCAGAATACTTAAAAAATGATCCTGCTCTCTTTTTCTGCCTCTGAAACTCCTCTCTAGCCATAGGAAACCTTTCCCTAACTACAAGACCTTGGGTGAGACAAAACACTGCTCCAAATGGCAGAAGTTTTGGGTTGCTGGACAAGGATCTTGCTATGAGAAGTGTGTTTTTCAGATGTCTTTGAAATCCCCTGCACATCCCTCCACATCCCCATCCATGCTGCTGCCCACACACACAGTGATGTCAGATCTTTCCACCTCTGCTCTCACACTGGGTGGTTCCCCAGATATGAACTGAATCTCAGGGAGTGGAGATGAGGAATTTGCTCTGAAAGCACACCCGGGAGCTGAACTGACATTCTGAAGTAGATGCACATTTTCAGAACTCCAGATGATTTTATAGCACTGGGTTGTGAACACATGCACATATTTTTGCTGGAAATATTGACTTGCTGCTTATAGCCATTAGAAAGTCTAACCAGTGCAATCATGGCAGCTGCAGGTGATTATACAGTTACCAATGGGTTATTAAATCTCTTCAAAATCAATGTCTGATCTCCTGGAAATGGACTTACAAAGCTGGGGAGGTGCATAAACAGCCAGAGGAATTATACAGAAGCCATCTGATATTTTCTAAAAATCTAATTAAAGTAATTTCACCCCACCGAGACCATAATAGCAGGGATGTCAGAGAAGGAGCAGTAATTTCCTTCCTGTTGATTTCTGGGATGCAACTGGAAGAGGCAGGTATTTTTAGACCATCCTAAAAAAATAGTTTATAAGTAAAGCTTTATTGGTGGTCGGGGAGAAGAATCGAACCAATATTTTAATGCCTTGTTTTGCTGCACACTCTACTCACATGTTTTAGCAATAAGTAGATGGTTAACAGCAGTAAAGATGGGCTGGTCTGTCTGTGGGTTTTTACCAGGCTGTGCTGCATTTTACATGAACCTGTCAATGCAGCACACAACGTCACCATTCTGGAGCTCCTCACAGACATCAATCAGCAAGACATCCCCTCATCATTTACTGCAGCAGTCATATTTTCTCTGCTATTAACTAAGTTCTGCTCCTGTTTATGCCCTGTTGGTTTTGCTTTCAGAACATTTCAGGCCCGTTGTGGTTGCTGTGTCTGGTTCTGCTCTCAGTAACAGAGAGCAGCATTAATTTAAACCTCACTGTTCTGGCTTTCTCCATGTCTGAGGACGTGCACAAGGGCCAGAAGTTCAAAGAATGGAATCCCAGCCTCCAAATAAATACAAAATCCCTACTGACTTCCTTCTGGGCTTTTACAGCTGCAAAAAAGATGGGATGGTAAAGCATAACATGAAAAATGGCTTAATTTTGCCTTGTGCATCTTTTTCAAGACTTGAACCAGAAACCTGTGGTAGTTTTGGTGTCTTTTTGAAGACAATGACAGAATGGGACCTGAACTGGTAAGAAGTGAGGAATGGCTTGACTCAACTGCCAGGTTGGTTTTCAGACAAGGCCTCTAATGTTGTGAGGAATGTGGTGTTTCTGAAACCTCGTGTAATGATGCAGGTATTTAACTGAAAATATACTTTGCAGAAACTGGAAAAATTACTTCTGATCTTACCTGAATCATGTTAAAAACACAAATAGTAAGATTTCACCAGGTTTTAACTGTCACTCTTTTGGGTTGACCACATCTAGTAACATACCAGATGCACTTAATCTTTGAACAAAACGAGCTTTCCAGCTTGCTGTCAAAGTACCCTTGGCTGTGCTCTAGTCCTTATTCCAGAAGAAAAATTTGGGTTTGGTGTTTTAAAAGTCACCTTCTCTCCATTGCATTAATCTGCCAAAGTCAGACAGCTGCAGTTAAACTCACTCCCACAATTTATCACACACACACACAAACACAGCCTTTCTCTCTCCCTCACACTACTCTACCTGGCTTATTTATGGCAAGTAATAGGTTATCCTTTACATTTAAATCTGTGTTTTAATTTTGGTTCACTCTGTCTCAAAAGCAGAAGCCTACAGTCTCCCTAGCCCTAATTTTTGTTCCATTTGCCTCTAAACTGCAGGGTAGATAGTCAGTGTTATGATAAAGTGAAGTACTTAAAGAAAAATTTCTGTCAAAAGTCTTGTTTTTCAGAAGTAAAAGCTAATACACAGTTTTGAGAGAAACATTGCAGTTGCAATCCTGTGCACATAATGCAACTATTTATCATTGTTGGGCACTTTTAACTGGATGATTCAAGATTTACTTCATCGTTTCAAGACATTTAAAAGAAGATAAAAGAGAAAACATTTGGTAAAAGATGATCCCATATGTTATAAATAATTACTTCTCTAGTGTCACCATAAAGTATCATATAATAATGAAGCAAGGTGAGTAATTCACACTATTTTCTATCAGCTTGAAAAACTGGATAATTTTTTAGGAGCTAAAGTGAACGATAAATTTCAGTCCCAAATGAGCAGCACTGCAGAAAGCCTCCAACCCCTATGGAAACACCTACAGGAGTAAGGGAAGTCAGAGCCAAGCCTGGTGAACGCTGCCATTCTCTGCTCTCACCAGTAAGCAGACCTTACTGGTAGGGTGTGCTCCACCAGTTCAATAATTTTTAAAGTCTGCTCAAGCCATTTTCAAATACCTCTAAAGTGATTTATCAGCTCTGTCAGAATTACAATTATTATTCCAATGACAACTGAATTATGACAGCAGCAATCAACCAGTTTGCTCCCATGTTCTAAACCTGTGCTTTATTTTTCCATAGAGGGTTTCCTCCCTCAGAGAAGTTGTGGCTTCCCCAAGTTCTTCAAGAAATTTGTAGATTTGTTACTACATTCAGTAGCAAATCCATTTCTTGTAAAATATACTGTGGGTGCAACTAAATAAAGGCAGAGGCTGAATCTCTGCTATTTCCTTGTCAGACAGGATGACACAGTGCATGGAAAGCTCAGAGGTTAACACTAATAAATTTCAGGTCAAGCCCAGTGATTCTGTCTGAGGCATTGCCTGCTAGGTTTGGTAACTCCATCCAGAAATAAATAGCCTATTTGTTGGAATAATGAGTATTGGTATCAGTGTCTTTGTGAATTGTTCCATACAGACATGAAACTGCATGGGAAACACAAATTAGGAGCAAACTTCTTAGGGTCTTTTAAGTGGGTGCCTGCTTTGCTTTCTCCTAATTCTTATGTCACAGAGGTAAAATAAGTAAGTAAGAGATGATTTGAACTAAACTACTACACTAAGGAAGGAAAATTTTGATAATATTTTCAGGATTAAAACTCAAATAGGGAAAAGTAGCCTATTAACAGTAAAGTGATTGTCTACAAACTTAAAATTCAAATCCAGGTATTAGAACATTTATTATTCTTTTAACCCCTTCCAGTAGCATAGACATTACTCTTCTCCAACTAAAAAATTGAAAAATGGAATTAGAAAAAAACCCCTTTCAGATTCTAAACTTGCACAACCACTATTGTGTCATGACAGAAAAGCCCTTGACACCACAGTGCAATGGACAGGAAAAAAGATTATGGCTGTGGTTCTTTGCAGTGGTGGCACAAAAGCAGGTCTTGGTCACCAGACATGCCAGCTGCAGTGTGACATGTACAAGTGGCTTTCCCAGTAGGGAAAAAGGGTTTCCAGTGCCAAATGGGTCCCTAAGAATGTGATTCCTCCTTGTGGCTTTGGAATATTTCTGCTGTAATCTGGCTGGAGTGGGCAGGTGAAATAAGGCCACGGCAACTGTGGGAGGACAGCAGGCTCCTCTACCTTCTCACTGGCACAGAAAAATGGATTTTATTCTTAATATTGGGCAGTTTTCCGTGCAGCTGCAGATTATACCTGCTTCCCTCTTCGTGTCTGAGGGCTGCTTATCTTTGTGTCACACATGGGCTGGAGGATGGATGGGGACAATCGGGATTTTTCTGGTGCCACACTCCTGTGAACCCACTGTGGATACTAAAAAGCTAGCAGAGAAATTTTCTAGCTTTACAAGCCTCCTGTGAAAGTTTCCTTTCTCATGCAGGCTAGCTGAGAAACGGTTTGTTATTTTGTAAACTGTTTCACAGCTGCAGGTTGTTTGTGGAGATGGACTAGAATTGTTTTGGTTCATTGTGAAAAATATTTTGGAACTGGGTGTTCTATCGATCAGCCAATCACTTCGGGAGGCGGCTGATCAATGGACCAATCATCTCATTCCTCTATTGCAAACCAAGCTATAAAAAGACAGGTTTTTTTTTCATTAAAGACTGCAATTTTCCTGGATTTATCTTGTGTCGTTTCTCGCCGTTCTCGGTACAACAGCGACAAATCCACGGCAGCTGAGCCCAAGCCAGGAGCCTCCAGTCCCAGCCAGGCTGTTTAATGACCAGCACATAAAGCTGCACACCAGGAGCTCTCCAGTTCTAATGTTCCATCCATGGCTCTGTCAGTGAGCATTATTTGGGTTAATAGGAGCATGAGCTGACTGCTGACTTCTCACAGATTTGGATGCAAACCCTTTCCTCAGGGCCTGTCGACAGCTCAGTGCACAACTTCATCAATTCTCCCCTTTCTAACAGCTTGGTTTCACTTGCAAATCGTGTCCAAGTTGGGTTATTTTTTGCTGAAAAAGAAGCCTCATTTCCTTGGCATTAGGCAAGGAAAGCTTTCAAGTTTCCTTTGGAAATTAAAGGTGGAAGTTGTTTGCTTGAGATGAGTTCTCTACGTCTTGGCTCAGTTACAGAAATGATTCCAGGAGAAACAGCCTCCTCCCACCCCAAATCAACACTCTCCAGTAGGAAAACAATTCTGTACAAACAGCAGCCTGGCAACTGCCAGGAGAGAAATCCTGGCTCTGCTGAAGAAAAAGAGACTTCTACCATGGATTTCAGTGCAGCCAAATTTTCTTTCCAGGTCATTTGAATGCCTGTCTCCCAGCTGGTTGCCCAGGTCTGGAAGCAGCACAGAATGGGTTCTGGCAGGCAGATGCTGCTGGAATCCTGGAATCCCCACGCCTGCCTGCTGCATTTCCTCAGCCAGAGCTGGTCTGAGGCAGCAGCAGCTGCAGGCTGGCAGTGCAGAGACATTTCCTGGGAAGAAAAGGGATTTTTTCAGCTTTATGTGCATTGCCAATCTGCAGTTATGGCTGATGGAGCCCCAACACAGCTCAGTGTGCTGATGAACATCCCATCTGTGGGATTTTTGAGGAAACACCAGGTTCTGGTATTGAACTGACAGTAAAGGTAAACACAACTGCTCCCTGCTCTGCTTGGTGACTATGGCATAAAAGAATGTCCTCATGGTAGGAGATTCCAGCAGGCTTCATGTTGATGAATTCTATAATCAGTCAGTGACTTTTTCTTCATTTTCTATCAAGAGAATTGGCCAGTGTTAGGCCAAGAAAGTCAATGAGTTTTCTGTTGCTTTCAGCTCTTCATGGTGTTAGGATTTCTAACCAGCTTTATGGGTATCAAAACTGGGTTTTTCAGAGAAGGAAATTAGACATCACAGAACTTCAGGAGGGATTTGATGCCCAATTCTTAAAAGAATCTACCTAAATCTACCTTCACATATGAATTTTTCTGACTTAGAAGTAATGAGAAACACAGGCGTCTCTTTTATGCTAAAAATAGAATTTTATTATATCATTGAATCATCAATATATGAAGCATCAGGACAGACCTGATCACTTCAGTGGATGTTCTCCAAACCATAAAGAATATTCCCAACATAATTATTTCTTAAGCAGTATTTTCTCCTTTTGGACTTTACATCTAATTCACAAATCTTTCATACTGATATATTATCCTTCTTTACCTGAGGAAAACACCACTCTGACTTGTGTGCAATGACTAACATCAGTCACTTACAGATGTTCATTAGTTTTCCTTCCCTTGTTATCTTTCTTGGCATTAAAAATACTGTCCCATTGTTCTGCAGCAAAAAAAAGTACATTTAGGACATTCACACCCACATGGATCCATGTTCACCTTGTGACTGCCCTATATGGAATACTATGAGGAATAAAAATATTTTCATTCATCTTCAGCCCAAGCCCTTAGAAGAGATTTAAGGAATTGTGTGTGGGTGATCAAGCTACTACTGCAAGAATCTGGAATGACTATGTGTTTTGAATTTGTATGGATTTTTTTGTTGTTACCTTTCAAGTTCAGAAGCTCTTCCACAGGGTAAAGTCTTTAAATTTGAGAGAGGGTTTCTATTTTTTCTTTGAAAACTCTTCAGAAAACAGGAATTGGAAAGGTCTCATGTTTCCATGTTAGGAAGTTTATTAAAAAATAGTTTTTCCTTTGTGTTCCACTTTGTTTGATGAGTTCTTGTGGATGATCTTGAAAAATCACAGATTTTCTGCTCCAGAACTTGCAACAGAAGTTTGTCATAGAAATAATTTAATCTTTAATGTAGCTAGATTCAGCCCTGCACTGGGCCTTTCCCTTCTTACTCCCCCTTTGCCCACAGTTTCTCTTTACAGCTGTTTAGAAGTGAAAGAATAAGCATAAAGAAAAGCAAAAAGCAAATTGCCCACATGTGAAGTTATTGTTACAGCCTGGTTTCAGAGTCCTTGCAGTGCATGAGGATTTCTGCCCTGCTGCTGAGATTGGAGGGCTGGGATGGTTTCAGCCATGGCAGTGAGAGGTGACTCAGTGCTGTGCCAGGAGAATTGTGTGTGCTCATTTAGCCATCCCTGACTCCAGGCCTGCCTCATTAACTGCTCGGCTGCCACTGAATTCCAATTAGGGAACGGTCCCAGCACCACCAGGGACTTCTGACCCTCACTCAGCCTAAACTGTCAGCCCCAAAGCCACAGGGCAGCTGTGCCTGGGCTGCTGTGGCAGCTCTGGGCACCTCTGTGCATCCTCAAGAGCATTTTAATATTCTCCTTCTCATGGACCTGTGGAGATGCAGAATGAGCTGCCTTTATTTACTGGGTCCCTGGAGGGATTTGGGAATGAACTGCATTAAGAAGTTGCTGATGCCTTGTGGGAAATCTGTGAAACACATTTTGTTTGGAATCAATGCTTTATGTGCCCCATAGCATATTTTCTCTGTCTCTTTTCTTTTGCACTGGAATCATTATGAGAGAAGTTTTTGGGGGCAAGATTTCCATTACTGTCTCATCTCAGACTGAATTTCCATGTTTAAGTATATGCTGTTTGAAGCAGCAATTAATGCAAACTCTATTCCCCAGAAAGAAGAGGTTGGGATTTTTTTCTCAGGGAGGATCAACAAAAATAAGGGAGAGGTATTTGCTCAAAAATTTGGTTAACCTGCCTGATGAGGGTGCAAGAGGGATTTAAGAGAATGAGAGATCTTCTCCCCTCCTTCTGTCCTAGCTGGAAATTTTCTAGGCAGGTCTTTTGCTTCTCCTCAGGATGGCCCAAGAGGGTTTGAAACCAATGCCATGTTCTGCAGTATGAAGTATGACAGGAGAAGTGGCATCACTGAATTTATTCTAGTTTTAATTTTTTTACAACACAGAGAGCATAACACAGTAAGTGCATTGGATATTTTGGGACTTCACCATCTCCCATTTCGCTGTTGTCATCTCAGTTTGTCAGAAAAACAGTATTTTAATAAGAATGAGTCAAGAATCTTGGCCAGGATCCAGGACAACACCTGAATCCAGGATTCTGTGAATTCTTCCTTTTTCACACAACTACCAACCCTGCAGGTATGGTCAGACAAGCTGTGTCTGCAATTACACATGAGCAAGTGTGTTTCCCATAAATTATACTTTGAATTACTTCCAGAAAATATTAGTTCTCCTCAGTGTAATGTGTGAGAGAAGTCAGGTGCCCACTGCAGCACTTATTTGCTGTCAGAACATGGGGTTGGAGCAGTGGTTTGACAGCCACTGGCCTGGCCAACCCACAAGGGCTGGTCATGAAAATTAAATCATTGATGTAATTAAATTACACAATCAGTAAGATACATTTAAATCTGGATTAAATCCTTACCACTTATCTTTCATTTCAGAGGTGAAACTCTGTTGGTCTCTTCCAACCCAAGCCATTCTATAATTCTGTGATAACGACTACAGAGTGACAGACAACTGCAATTTCTTAACTTTTGGTGAACAGTGACCACTGCAGTTGCCAATGAATCTATCTTGAAAATAAAACTTTAATGATGAAGGAAAGTCTTCACTTGCACGAAATAAACAAAAGAATAATGATAATTTTTTAATGGCAGAATTTATGTTTTAGGATTAGATCCTAGTCCCAAATACAGCTGGATAATGCCAGTGATTTGTATGTAATTAAAAGGCAGAAGATCTCCTCCTCCAATGGTTATTAGAGCAAATCCCAGGTGGGAGCAGGAGTACCAGCATTTGGCTCTTTGTAACTGAGAAATCCAACAAAGAACTGCTTTATTCTGCATTTGTACAGAGTTTCATGAAACTGAACTGAAATCTCGAGTAGCTTTATGTTTGTTCAGAAATACCACACAATGTTTAAAGGTGTTTTACCAGGACTAAGCTGCCTCTGTTGCCTAATACTGGGCAATCGCTCCCATTGGAGCTCCTGCTGAAATAAGATCGTTTTCTAAAATAAATGAAGGAAGAAATGCATAAAAGACATTAAAGCATATGAAGCTAAACAGTTTATTATTGTTGGAATATTACTTATATAGGTGATTGCCCAGGATTGCCTGTTAAGGATTTATTCCTTCATTTTGAGGATGCTCAGTACCCTAAGTGTTATTTTGTGTTTAATAACAAATGCTGAAAGCCACGGGGGGACCCATTTGCAGAACCACTGCAGTGATTTTCTCCCCATCCTGGTTTTATAAGGATGGTGTTCAGATGGAGTGAAGTACAGCAGTGCCAAATTCAGAAAACTCTTATTTTCCAGAAGTTACATAAACTCCCTTTTCAGCCACTGCTTTTAGTTTTCACGGAGCACTTCTAAAAATATTTACTGTTTTCAAACCATTACACTGCAAAAGTGTAAATTACAATTTTGAATCATTCATTTGCAATTAATTCCATCTTTTAATTCCATTTTTTAAAAAAAGGTTTAAGAGCCTCCAGTGGCCCGAAATATTAATTTTATTCATACATATATGTCAGAGCCTTTCCAGAATATGGAAAGTGCAAGGACCTCATCCTCTATAATCAATACCCAGGAGTTAAAACAAGCCCTGCAGTGGTACTGAGAACATATCATAATTTATATTTTGAAAACTTTTCGTTAATAGGCAGATTGTAGGAACAAAAATAGAGATGCAAAGTTAGTGTAGCATTAAAAAAAAAAAAAAAGGAGAAAAAATTCACCTTTGTTTTCAGAGCACAGAGGAGACAAGGAGGGGGAGTGAGGAAGAGTGGCAGCAGCAGTGCCTCCCCTCTCTGGAACTACCAGGGAGAACTCTCTTGGAACAAAGAGCAGGTGCTTCACACTCATTATTTTATTTTCTTATCATTATTTTGAAGCAGTATTAGCCCTCCCAGCATGTGGCACTGCCTATTCTTTATTGCTGTTACTACAGATTTTTGCACAGAATTGAAGTGGGAAACTTGCAGAAATGCTTTAATGACTGAAACAAAGGGACTTTCTCAAAAATCCCAGGGGTTTTGCAGCTGGGGCTGCACCACGTTCCAAACGTGGCCAGGTTTTACTGCTCCTGGGCTGTCTCCAAAGCACATCAGCCTGTTTGTGGTCAGGCACATCCTCCAGAATCCTCATTTTCTGCTGGCTCCCAACTGCCCATACAGTGCAACAGATTCCAGAGCAGTGCACTGGAGCCAGAAAAATGACACCAGCAATTATTTCTATCCTTTCACTCTGCTTTTTACTGCCTTTGGATGTGATTCATGCTTTCATTTCTTTTTTTTTTTTATTATCTTCAGATATTTTCTTTGGCATGACTGACTTAGTTACTGTTTTAGAAAAATATAATGGCAACATGGTTTTTGAGGTTATAAAAAACTATGCACAGTGAGAAGCCAGAAATAGGAGGCCAGAAAAAAAAAATCTTAAATACTATCTCATTTTAGAGCCCTGCATATTACCTTCAGTCAGAAGCACCAAGGCAAGACACCAGTGGCTTATATTTTTCAAATAAATGTTTTGAAGCAAGTCTTCACAGAAGAATAGTTTACAAATTTTTACTGATTATTTATGATAAATGTTAAGTGGTTTTTATCTCAGCAGGAAACTCACTCTTAACAGTTACTGTAGCAAAATGTAAAATAATATTACAGTTTCTGGTATTAATCTAACTTGATTATTCTAATGATTTCATATTTTATTGGTATGCTGGATTGCAAAAAATGCAGTATAATTTAATTTTTACAATCATATGTGCAGAAAACACTGGAGGCATTAAAATGATGAAAGAAGAGTTATGCTAATACCACAAAAAAGGATGCAAAAATGATTTATGTTACTTTCTTCTCCTATTTGCAGTTCATTAAGTCACTGTCTTCTTGTAATGACCAAATGAAAATTAAAGTACTTCAGAGAAGAACTTTAGGTTCAAGCATCATTAGAGGAAGAGAAATGGGTTCTTTGATGAACTTGACTGCAGAAATCTGTAGAGCACAACTTAATAAGACTGCACATTGATCTCTGATGCTAGAAGGCAGACCTATGATTGAACAAATCTTTTTAATGCATATTTTTCCTTTAAAAAGCAGCATATGATGCATGAGAATGATTTATTTTTAATATACTTCCAGTTTATAATGTAATATGGTACATTGCCTTTGCTTTTTTACTCACTGGAAACTGAAATCTAGGAAAAAAATAGGTACCTCTGAGGTTGTGTATCTCCTTTTACTCCATGTATTATGTAGGATTTGTGACTCTGGGAAATGGGATATTGTTTCTAACTAATGAACTCCCAATTCACTCAAAAAAGCATCATTTAAATTCCTTTGAAACATGAAACATGAGTTAAAGTTAGTAGATAACTGTAGATGGTAAACATATCTTCAACCTATTTGCTGTCTTTTCTGCAAGAGGAGTTGTTTAACAACTTAATGAGATGGTAGATTGAATTCCATTCAGATGTTTGAAATGCCTCTGATTTTGCAAGGCTGTAATTCATAAAATCTAATTCACAGAATCTGTTCCTCTGGAAAGAACAGTGAGAACTTGCATGCAGCACTACAGTGCAGTGTAGCAGTGATTCTGCTCCAACAACTTCTATTAGTGAGCAGGAGAAAAAAAGCCTAAATCTAAATTCCCAAAGGAGTACAGAAGGTTGGAATGGAAATCTAAAAGGTTAGAAGGAGGGGGTTTTCTCTCCTATTGAAATAAAAAAGATTAATATTCCTTTTCTGCCTAAAACTTTCTGTGCTAACAGGTTATAATTTATGCCTCATACTTAACACAAAGTTTTCATATGCTTTTATTCCAGAAGGATCCCACAGCCCCACCCTTTTCAAAAGAAGTGGAATTTTCTAGGGTTGTATTCCACAACTTCCACTTGGTAGTTCCACTTACAAAAATATAATATTCTAAACAGCAGTAGCAAATTTTAACATTTCCCTTCCTTTTGGAGTTCAGGGGTCAACACTCTTGGAAAATCTGGACACTACTCCAGTTCACTTGTTTTTGGTTGGATTGTCAGTGCAGACATGGAAGATGGAGCCAAAACATCCCCCCAATGTAAAAGAGCTGTTCCAGGACAGGCTGGAGCTGTTTGAGCCCCCAGGAGTTTGCTGCAGTTCCATGCCAGGCATGAAGGAAAACCCTCCAGCACTTCGAGGTGTTTCTCAAGGATACTCTTCCTTTTCTCCCACAAAACTGTTACTGCTGGTCAAATAAACCCACATGGAATTAAAAAAGTACCTCTAGAATGACCAGCTTCTTTTTCATTCTCCATTTCCCCTGTTTTATCTGCTGCTGAACTTGCCTGTTCCACAGAGCAATCCCTTCTCAGCATAAACCAATACTGCCTCAGCAGCAAAGCTGCTGGGTATTAAATACAGGATGATGGAGATAATTTTTAATCAGGTTAATGTGCTTTAATTACTGTAAATTAGATTTTATTTCTCTAAGCAAGCAAACGGAATTATTTGGACTATTTAAAACAGGAACTCTTTAAACAGTCCAAGTCATTTAGAAAACAGATAAGCATTTTCATCTTTATTCTGATGTGACAGCAACTTTATGCCTTGAGAATTATTTTTCTGAGAAAACAGGTCTCACAAATGCCATGAAATTGAATTTAATGCTCATTGATACCAAGCCTCCTAAAATCATTAAAAAAACAAAGATTAAGCATGAAAAAAACCCGCAAAACCAGAAGTGACTTACTCATAGGGAAAATTCAGTTCTTAAAACAATAAATCCTGCCTGGGAGCGCCTCTTCTATCTTTTCATGGGATAAAGCTCTTTTAGCAGTACATTATCCTCATTTCCCACACTCAAGATTCCCTTGACTGGATCTCTGCACCCTCTTTAATTGTACCTGAGTTCAGAAAATGCACTGCCCAGGACAAATGTTTGTGCCAGCCAAGGCACACATCATCAGCAAAGTGAGTTTATCTGGAATCATCTCAACTGCTGCAATTTCCAACAACATGAAAACACCCTGCAAAAGGCTGATCTGCCAGGGACACATTTCACCCAGAAATACCCTACACTTAAGTATTTTTTGTCGAAATTAGATGTTGAAAAGAGGTTTTTTTCCCCCTCAAAACAGTTATTCAAAGCTTGCCTGAATATAAGACTAATAAAGCCTGTTCCTTAATTTCAAGCTAAGGGTGACATAATGGACATGAAAATCAAATGTGGGATGGGTTTGTGTGAGAGAAGGCATGACAAGCACCCTGTCACAGCTTCATACAGAAATCAGATCTGGACAGTGGGAAATCTTGATCTGTGGCAAGCAAGACTTTGTCTTCCAGCTAAAGTAATCCTGAGTCTCAATTTTATGCCCTCTGTTTTTTTTTTAATAAATGGAAATAACAGATAACACTCTAAAAGTATAGAAAATGGGATTCCCCAGCAGCTTTCTTAATTGCTCAAGACTCTCCTGGACTTAAATTTATTTGACACAGTGTTAAATGAGCCTTTGGAATATAAACAGGATGGGAGCAGAGAGGACTTTAAAGCTCTTACATCATTCAAAACAAATGTAAAACAAAGTGCAAGGATAGAGACAAAGTGATTCATAAACTGAGAAATGACTCTTCAGTTGTTTCATTTTTGCCTGGATTCTGATAATCAGTAGTGTTGCCTTTTTTTTCCCATATTCTCCCCTTCACCCCCACCCTTGTGGTTTTGGGGAATAAGTACAAAGGTTCTATGAAAATCCCTCCATTTACAGTAAATCTGAGGTTGTGAAAACTTCAGGAAACTTCTCCTATTTCTGTGTAAAGCTCCTGCCAGGCAGAAGTGCTCAGAGGAGACCCTGCAGTGGAGCCACTGGCAGAGCTCTACTACTGAGAGGTTGCAGGGCTGCTCTTGGCCTCGGGTGGGTGTTGGTGCTGTTGTGGAGAGCTGGAGACAGAGTTAGCTGAAATCACACAGTACTGAGGGGAATGCAAGAGGCAAATATTGAGGAGGCTCAGAAACTCTGGCAAGGTGAACACAGTTTTTGTTTTTATTTTGGTAATGATGCATCAAGGAGTATCTGGAGTATTTCATATCTGGGCTGAAGAGCACGTGAAATCAATAGACAGACTGTAAGATCCTCTTGATCCTCTTGTCTGTTTAAATATTAAACCCTTCACTATCCTGAGAGAAGGAACTCTGCCTTACAAGCCCTCTCTGTGATCCTGGGATTGCATTTCACTGCTGAGAGTGACAGTGACAAAGCTTTCTTTCCTCTGTCCCTCCCCTCCTTCCATCCTCGTGGGGTGTTTGGAGCTCTCTTGTAACATTTCTGACAAATGTTTTGTTAACAGATTTTCTGAATGTTACTCATGATCAACTGAATTTGAAAGAATACAGTATTTTTATTGCATAATAAAAGAGAGGATCATTTTTATAGGTTTTATATGTTAGGTAATCAGCTTCACAGATGATCAAAGATTAACTTTAAATGGATGCTGCTAAGAAAGATCTTCAGTCTTAAATCAGCTTTTCTGCTTTAAACCTTTCTCTTTAATCCTCAGCTTCAAGTAATTTTATCAATAGATAAAATTGGAAAATCTTTTAAACTACAGAAATATAATATAATCAGATGAGCCTCAGTGCTATCTTTTCTTTTCTTGGGATAACTGTAAGAAAGCATAAACACTTTGTCTTCTTATAAGCTTCACTGTACATCAGCAGCAATATAAAATTATTAATAAAAAAAATCTGGATCATTTTAAAAACCAAACTGAATCAACTTAAGGCCTTTTTCTCAGTTACATAATATTTCAGAGACATTTCTATGTCAGGATTTAAGGCCAGGCTGTACAGTCCCAGCAGCACCTCCCAGCCCGTGTGTGCAGGACTCTGCAGGGCTGCAGTGACCCCGTCCTGCACTGGGCTCCTGGGAGGGCAGCCAAGGGAACCACTCCCACCAGTTAACTTTGTCTGCAGCATAAATACTTCCACAGTGGCATAAACAGCATGCAAATGAAGGCTAAAAGATATTTTTCTGTAAAAATGGTTTGTGTTGCTTACTTTTTTCTGAGTAATCTATTTTTGCTGTTTAATACCTAATTATCTTGCTTTAAACTAATAGTCTTCTCTACCATTACACTTAGGGGAGAGCAAAGGGTACCTACAGTGTAAAATTTGTTCACTCATCCTTTTTGACCAGATTGCTTCTGGAAATGCCCATCTCTCTGCATTGATGCAGCCTCAGTGAAACTTTACACTTGCAATCCCAGGAGCTGAATCCCCCTTTAGGAATCAGATCATGAACTCAGCTGCACTGGTACAAATCTGGAGTACTCTGAGCTTCATTGCTCAGTTTATGCTGAGTGACCCAAGCCAATCCCAACCTCAGCACACTTCAATTAACTCCAAATAGCCAGCTTAGTAAGGAAACTTTAAAAACAGATTTGATATGAAAACATTCCCCAACATCATTGCCAATTGGTACAGTATCATATCCATAATAATGAATAATGAATGCAGTAACAGTAAAATGCTATCACTACTGAAAAAAAAGAAAAATCCACACAAAATGAGAAAAACTGCTCAAAGGAGGTGTAGTGAAAGGAAAGAAAATAACCAAGATTTGGGAAATATTTTATGCCAATTTTAATTACTTTTAGCCTTGCAGACAGCAAGTAAAAGGTAAACAGTTTTCAAATTAAAATGTCATCTTTAAAACCTCAGTATTCTTGTATATCAGACACAGAGATCTGATTTTACTGGTATTTGAGTTTGCAGAGATATTACTCCACTATTTCCAATGCAGTTACTCCTGATTTGTAGAGTGTAAGAGAGAACACAATCTTACACTCTTTGTTTTGACAGTGTGCATATTTTTCCATGCAATTTAAATAATCAAATCCATTTTCCTCCTTATGCACTGGTCACATCTCATGAAGTTGGTAAATACTTCACAACTCCAGTAAACAGCAGAAGAGGGGTTTGGAAGAAAAACTACACATAATCATTAAAAACACAGAGCATAAAAAACTACCAGAGGTGAGGGGCAGCAGTAATGTTCCAGACAAATTCTACATTTGTATTCAGCAATAAAAGTAAAGCCAGATAGAAACTGTCACACCCTGTGCTATAGAGGCTCAAGCTGCAAAATCAAACTGCAAAGAAATGCACAGAGATGGTTATAAATGGCTTCTGGAATGTCATTAGTATGAACAAAAATTGCTTTGAAAAAGGCTACAGAGCCCACTTAAACATTTTAGGTTAAAATTAGGATGAGTATTACAAGCCCTGTGTTTCCAGGAAGAACAAATAAGGTGGGGCTGAGAGAAATTCCTGACTGAAAAATAAATGCCCTGTGTTGTGTCAGACACTGACAGGTACCAGTTGATGAAGACTTGATAGAGTGAGAGCAACAAAATATTTCAGCTGAATACTTTTAACCTCATGTAATAACAAACTTAAGGAGCATCACTGACAAGAAAAGCAGAGGAATGGGGGCTTCCTCTCAAGGCCACAGTGCCTTTTGAGGACATGAGGAAAAAAAGATCAGCCTGCAAGACTTCTTCAGGATGTTCCTCACAGAACAGTTTGCCCAGCTCAGTTCTGAGACTCTCAAGTACTAAAAGCATCAACTGTTTCATGTGGGAGATTCCTTCATAGCCTACTAGCTCTCAGTGTTGCAAAGTTATTCCTGATATTCAGCCTCAATTTTCTATTTATTTCTTCCCATAATTCTAGTTATATGGTTCCTATGGCTCAGCAGTGTAATCCAGGATCACAGTCTTAGTCTTTCCTTTTACAGTTTTACTGCCTTCTTATAATTTACAGCCTGCAAAGCTCTCTAAGGAAATACTCAAGTGGCCAATTGGAGAAGAAGAGGAATTTCCATGCCTTGGGACTGTTATCTGAGGGGAGATAACCTGTGATACATTACTCCTCTGAGTAGGATGTATGACAGGCACAGGCTCTGCCATCCTGCCTCTGTCACCCTGCCCATGGGTAGCATGATTTTTTTGTTAGAATACACATCTAGGGCTAAATTGGACTCTGGTTCCCCTTTTCTGAGCTGTACATGAATATCCTAGGAACAAAACCATTTAGCAGCAGTACCTGGAGCTATTGGGATGGCTCAGAGCAGACAAGTAACATTTCATTTGACTTAAATTTGAATCAGCATTTGAAACAAACTCAGGTGCTCAGAAAGCTTTAAATTCCCCCTCATAACTTTCAGTATGAGGATTTTTCTTTATCTTGTCCCACCCATCCAGGGTCAACTGATGAAATCACAGAAACAATAAAGGTGCCATGGCAGCAGTTTTCATTTACTGCTGGTATTTGAATTCCATGTCAGTGGTGCAGAGTATGTTGGACTACAAGGAAATACAAACAAAAGCAGAATGGTAGCAATTATTCATTCTGCTGGCAAAGTATAAAAAATTTAGGTATTAAACCAAAGAGCTGTACGGATTCTTGTGCAGAATTTTAAGTTTTTCTGAAGTTTGCATTATTACACAAGCTGGAGACTAAACAAGTCTACCCCATGTCACATTGGTCTCACTCACCCTCTGCATGCTGTTTTTATCCTTTCCATCAACAACAAAGTCTCCCATAACAGAAACCTAGATTAATTATTAATGCTGTGTGAGTAAATAAAAATGGAAATGGACTCCTTTTTTCAGACCTAACATTTTTAGCCTAACACTAAACCTCTGGTACTCTTGCACTTTATTCATTAAAGTTTCATATGGTTCTAGTGCATGTTTCAAGCATTCTGGACTCAGCCATACTTAAAAAGCAAATAAGATAACAAAGTTAAAAACAGTCCAATAAAAATCCAGTTATTTTTAAACAAAGAGCTAAGAAAATGTCAGTGAAGATAAGCTACACTTTTTGCTTATTAAAGCTAGACTTGATTTTAACCAGTTTAGACTTTGGCCTATTTCACCTGGACAATTTGGTTTGGGGCCAATTTCTAACTGAAAGAGAAAAACCTACAGATTCATCCAGACAACACTTTGTCACTCAGCTTTTCCAAAGCTCCAGCAGTTTATTTCCCACTGAACCATCCCAGCACTGCTGTTATTCTTCCCTGTAAAACTCACCTGCCAGCTCTGAGCTGTCAGCCCTGAGCTGGGCTTCCTCCCTGCCTTGGTCCTGCTGGGCATCCCCTTCCCATTCCCCCCACAGAAGAACATTGCCATCAGGTATCCACACTCTTCAGGGCAATAAAACCAGATTGCTGCTTTGCTGCCTGTATTTCACAGCTCTGTGGAGCAGGTGCAGCCTGGAAATGGTGCTGTATCCTGGGAAGTTGTGATCCTCCTCTGTTGCATTATCTGCACTAATTTGCTCTGAGGATGCAGGAGGAGACAGAAGGAGCAGGCAGAGCTGAGAAATATTTGCTTCTATTTTAACCTCCAAAGAACGTAGATTGCCCCAGTTTAGGAATTTCTGAGAACCTCAAAAGGTCCTCCTCTAAATGAACCTAATCCTCCCTGAAGCTTCAGGTTCAAAACAGATGTAAGGACAGGCCCTATGCTCCTTACTTGGGAGAGGGAATGTGAAAAATGGGGCAAAACCAGTTTTGGAAGGCTTTTTCTCATGTATTTCCCACTTTTGCTCACAACTGCAAAGGAGATAATGTGATCCTTAGATTTTAATCAGGCTTCCCAGGGTTGTTGTTTCCAGGGGAGAGAACCCTCCCAGAGTATCAAACCAAAACTTTTGGGTGTTTTTCTTGGCCCAAGAGAAGCTTTGGGACTCAAATTAGGCCCAGCAGCAGCCTATTTAAGGAGCCTGACTGCAGGGGGCTTTGTAAAAATGGCCCAAATATTGCTGTTAGCTCTGTAAATCTCCACTACACAACTCCTGAACCCTGTTTTAATTTTTGATGATGTGTTTGTGGCCTCCACAAAGCAGCTGCTCACTGTTTGTGTTTCTCCTGTGCCTGGGGATTGCTGACATGGATTGGGCATCACCGTTATTAAGCCAGGTGCTATGAAATATGTAAAGCTATTTCCCAAAGAGAATTGCTTCCATCAGCTTTTCTTTTTTTTTTTTAAACAACTGTTATAATCCTTCCTGTAGCTATCTGCCATCTCAGCTCACTCTGGAAATGCATTTCTCAAGCTGATGCTTCAGACAGCTTTAAGAGATGCCAGCAGCCAGCAGATGAGCACAAAGAACAGTGGACAGAGGTCACAGAATTGAAAATTTTACTTTTTCTTCTATTACTATAAATCTGGAGTAATCTTAATGTCCACTGTGCATGCACTGGTGTATACATGACTTATCTTGAATGCTTTTGCTTTGCTCCCCTCTCCTTGAACACGCTGGGCAGCAACATTGCTAGTGAGGCTATTGGGGCTTTACAGCACTGCTAAAACTGAGATCATGGCTAAATTCAACTTTATTATTTACTGGGTTTTTAAATTTTTTTTTTAATTTTGGATTCTCTCTGTGTATATAAAGCAGCTATACCTATATAAATGCATAGGAAAGCATCCCAATATAAATGTATACTGAAAAATAACCTTGATAAAAACAGACTGGCTGTCTGAGAAAGCACTGATAAAGAAAATGCATATAAATGATGCAATGGCTAAAACACATGGCTGAGTGTATGTGGCTTTTCAAACCAGTTATTAGAAATGAAGCCTTTGTAAACACCTGCTTGGCTGTTTGAAGGACATTTCATAAAGAGTCTGATGACACAAGTTCAGATGAAAGTGGAAGGGCTACACAGGCAACACACAGCCAGTTCCACTGAGAAAGGAGTATTTCAACAGGATACCACTGGATGAATCACTGTTGACATTTTTATATGAAGAATTCCAATTAATTTTGCTCTTTATGGAGGAAATACTTGTTTTTAAAATTAACAAAAATAAGAATATTCAGCTTATGTGTCATGAGCATGGCAAACTCTGGGGGGACAGACCCACGGCTTCATCTCATCAGCATTTCACCATTTCAAGACTTTCCACAACTACCTGGAAAGTTTTACACAGCCAAATTTATATAGAAGTGGCTTTTATTTTTCTAATTCAGTTCTGAAAAGTTCTCAGCAATCTTAATTTATCCCTTTCTTTCTCTTTGCTTTCTTTTTTTAATCTGCCATCATCACACATACTGTGGCAGCTGTGTGGTGTGTAAACTCATTATTTCTGATTTTTACACAGGGCTGTCAAGACAAATCTGCTCAGGAAGGCACTGATTTGCCACTGGTATCTCAGGGCATGCCCTTGGCTTTGGAGTCACTGCAGTGAGAAAAGATTCCCTTTTCCCTTATAAATATGAGAAACTCTATGGCTTGGTTGGATTACAAGGAGTTGATCATGCAGGGGAAAAGGGATCCTTTTATCAGGACAATTCTTACAGTCCATTGTGAGGGGCTCAGCTGCTGTGGAAAGAGGTCTGAGGAAGCACTTGAGAACACAGTAGGAAATGCACTTTGAATGTCCCTGTGTGCAGGTGGAGAGGGTGTTACCAACACTGACCATTCTCAGCTGTGAGTCCTGGTGAGCCCCTGGGTGGCCACAGGGACTGGGAACTGGATGTGTTTTACAAGGGGGTTTTACTTGCCAAGTTATTTACTTGTACCTGTGGTGCTCTGCTCTGGCAGTGGGAAATGGTATTTTCCTTAGGTGGCTGAGCACAGTTAGAGATCAGAAGTTGTCTTCCAGCTGTCAGAAGGTGTGCAAGTAAGGGGAAGCCTCTTACTGGTGAACTGTTGGTGCTGAGTCTCTAAGCTTCACTGAAAATAGGTGAAATGAAGGAAAAATTGGACAATTATCCCACAGATGGGTTTTCCATTGAGCTTCTCCTGATGTTTCTTCTCACAGCAGATAAAGATGCAGCCCAAATAAAACTTGAATGCAGGGTGAGGGGTGGGTAACAGCTCTGTTTTCCCAAATCTGTCTATTACTGGTCTTCCTTAATTTCCCCTCTGTTTTTCATCAGCCCTCCTTTATATTGTTCTGCTTTCAAGGCCAGAGTTCTAAAAGCTGAACTGCTGATTAGTGCCTAATTTGCCTTCTGCAGCTCTGCTTTGTGTCTTTAACCTTGCTCTGAGACAAAGGCAGGCAGGAAGAGCCCTGCAGTGAGTGCTCAGAGTGCCCCTGGCACAGGGGCTGCAGGGAGCTGGCATTGCCCCTGGCAGGGTTCTGCACACGAGCACAGGAGCAACAGGACACTGATAGAGAAGTTTTATCCAGGACTGCTAGTCAAGCTTCTGCCTGGAGAAACAACTCCAAGTGCTCAGTGCAGCCCTCCACACAAGCAGCAGAACATTTGCATGGGCACTTCTGTCAGCGTGTCTGGCCACCTAAAATAGCTTTGTCTGTCGTTATCTGAAAATCCATACTGCCTTTCCTGTTTGTCTGCATTTCCCTGAACTACATCTGTTCTCCAGCCTTCTTATGTGAAATATAAACACGAGGAGTGTGAAATATAAACACTGCATTGACATTCTCCCCTCTCTTTGATGCTCCCACTTTCTCTAGTCTGAGACGTGTCTCTTCTAGAACAACGTATTTATTGCTGACACAGATTTCACCATATTTAATACAGAAAACTGTTTGAGCTCACAGTATTAGCATGGCTATTTTTAAATGGGATAAAGTGGGTTGGTGGGAATGTGCATCAGGTTTGCCAATTTTAGACTGGAATATTAGGGAAAAGTATAAAATGGGCAGAATATGCTGCTCTAAAAATGCCTGTATTTCCAAGAAGACATGTTTGCAAGTGCCTCTGTGATCAGCAAATCAGTCAGTTGTCTGCCTAAGAGAGGCTGAGCATAAAAGAATGCATTCAGTGGTAGGATGAACAGAGAAGTGGAACAGGTTCTTATGGGAATCCTCTAAAAACACAGATTTCTGGCATTCCAGGCAGCTGTGAGAAAATAGGTTTGGTCTGTGAATGTTTGACAAAGCTGAAATCTGTCAGCTCAGTAATGTGACATGTTTAACCCAAACACTTCTAAAGGGATCTGCACTGGGGTTTTCTCAGCATTGTATTAATTCAATGAACAATGTAAACTTGCAGTGTGAGAGTAAAACTGTGGCTATATATCCATGGATTTACATCTGTACATGTTTATACTTTATGGATTTCAAATAGGCTTAACTCATATTATGGGTTGGTTTATTTTTTTCCTAATTAGTCAGGTACAACCTGTATTTTAACAGTTCTCCCCTGAATTTCAGAGATAGGAAATGTTTCCAACTCAGTATAAACATGCAGTACAATTAGCACATTTTTAATTTCTGAATAGAGTACTGGGCAGAAATATACCACAGCATCTTTGGGAACATTTACATTCTCCTGACAGCACAACTATTGATTTCTTAATCCTGTTAACAAGAGGTTAGTGGCACAAAAGGCAGTCTGTGGAAACATCTTGTTTACAAGTCACCAAAGATGATTAATTTGTGTCAATTTATATGTGGATATATTATAGAAACATTGCAGTTCTACTCAAAGTCTGTAATGCTGAGTAAGCACTTCATTCATAGATATCATAAGATATTTCTGGGTTGTGTCCTGGTATTTCATTATTAATTTGAAAAATGCATTTAAATAAATGCAATACCCTGTATAAGGGAGGAAAAAAGGTGGTTTGGGTCCTATATACACCATTAATGTTCTGCAAATCAAAATATGCTCCATTCAAGGGAGTTTATATTAGTGCAGGACCCATTCTTTCAAAATCTACCCAGAGGAGTAGTTCTTCTAACAGATATTACCAGTGGTGCCAAGTGTGTGTGGGAACCACAGGCAAAGCAGAAGAGAATATGAATATATTTTCCAGAAATTTCAAGAGAATACAGACATTGCTGTCCTGACCATCAAAAGATGCTCATTCTTTTCATTCCCTAGTAAAATTGCCATTTTCAGAAGTGCTGACATGCCAGCAACATCCACTGTTCTGAAATCATAGGTGTTTAGAAAAATATTTATCAGTCATTTCCCAAATCCAGGGCCCAATCCCACAAACACAGGAAGGGTTGTGGGATGATTCACATGTGTAAATTCAAAGCAGCTCCATTGTCCAACCAATTATTTTTCACAGCATGAAGCAAGTGCATTTTGACAGGTGCAAATGTCCACCTCACACAGATGAGGTCCTTCAGAGAAATGCTGCCTCACAGGTACCAGAGTGCCTACATTCCAAAGGAGTGTCTCTCCTGATGGAATAAGAAGTGACAAGATTTCCTTGAAAAACTTCCAGAAGCCAATCCTAATGCAGAACTGTAAGAAACAGTTTCTGCCATTTATCCTCTGCAGGATGTAAATTAATTCAAAATCCTCTGCAAATGTTTCAGCTATGAAGGGAAGAAAGGAGGGGAGATGAAACAGAGGAGCAGCCTTGACTCCTGAAGTGAAGCACAAACAATGCTCCAATTAAGCTCTACACTCTGAATTTCTGTACCAGTCCATGGAGCTGCTCTGTGCTTCACAGCAAAGTTTGTGACAGACTGGAAGCCACACAGGCACCTTCCCATCCTCAGCACTGAGAGCCTGCCATGAAAATGCACACACAACAAACAGAGTGACAGTGTTTATCCTACAAAGGATGAAACCCCATCCATCTTGTGCTTTGGCTGTGTGATGCCTGGTTTGGGGTATCCTCCTTAGCTCCTGCTCCCCCTGTGTGCAGTTCCAGCCTTCCTCACCCCGTTCCAGCAGCTGGGACCCTACAGCCACAGCCCAGCTGCAGCCCCAGCCCCAGTGCAGCTGCCTCCCCTTCAGCTGTCACTCCAGCACTCCAAACACTTTGAGGGTGACAACTGTTCTGCTGAGATGGGGCTGGCATTTCTCCATCGAGGAGGCTTCCATGGGGAAGCTGCAAAGCCCTCCTGGTGAGTTTTTAAATCTACCCACCACACTGTAAGCAATTAATACTTCATCATCATAATTTGCTTGTAAAATAGATAAATACTGCCATTTGCACCTTCCATAACCCAGACTAAAACACTTCAGTGCCTTTAGATGCCATCTGGGCACTTCTGGAAAAGCTGGGCTGAGTCTGGAGCAGAGAATTCCCTCCGAGGTAGAGCTGACAGGTCTCTTCACTTGCAGCTCTCTGGCTGGAAATACTTCAAAGTTTATACTCTCAGGCCAGGGTAGGTACCAAATAAACACTTTGATGTCTGCTGTGCTGGTTCCCTCTATCTCACAAATATGGTGTAGGAAAATCTGGGTCAAGTTAGATGTAAAATGCACTTTTCCAAATGACACACCAGATAAACAAGGGAAACTCCCACTTGCATCAAAAGCAGTTATGTTCACTTAAGCAAAGCTGTAATTTGGCTCCTCTGTTCCCAGATACCCATTCCTTAAGCAGCATCTTTCTAGAGAAAAATATTGGCTTGGAAAGCTGACAGAATAATAAAAATGCAAGGGGAGCTCACAGTCAACATCAAACATATTTGAAAATATTAATTTCTCTCTAATTCACAATCAGGCAGATTATTTACATGAAAAGTGTAAACCAAACAATGGACAAATACAGGTTAAAAAAAACAGAATAAAACCCAATTTAAACAATACAGAACATTGCTAACCATTTGAAAATCATATAAAGTAGAACTGCATGATGAATCACCACTAAACTCCCATTTAGAGGAATGGACTTTTTCCCTATCTTCCCATGAAACTCTGACTTTTTACCTCTGAAAATGCTTTAATGAATTCTATTAACTATTTTCTCAGCAGAAAACTCTCTAAATGAGTCACCAGTGCTACAGAAAGGGGAAAAGACAATTTTAAACATGTTCAAAATACCAGAATGAACAGACTTGCAGCTGCTCAGGTAGAATACACACAGAGGAGCTTTGCTGGTTCCACAGCACTCTGGTGCTGTGTCTGGTGTCACCAGTCTGTCCTAATGGGGGACAGAGCAGCCTTGGGGACACTGTGACACATTTCTGAGACATTCCTTGAACCAGCAGCTCTTTGGGATATTGCTCTTTACAACTAACACAGAGGAGCAGTAATGGACTGACCCAAGAATTGCAGTGAATGGAAATTTAAAAGAACCCCAAACCCAAGTGCTACACTGACCAAAATACATTGTTTTAAAGGAATTTATTCTAGGATGCAAGTTTCCAAGAAAGTGGGAAATATCCAGGGGGCAAAGGCTTGCTTTTCATCAATGACCTGAAATGTCACTGCTGGTTACCCGTGGCAACAGGCAGTGAACAGCTGGGTTTCAGTGAAAGGGAAATACAAGGGCCAGCAAGGCCAGTGCTGCCTGTGAGTTCATTTACCCACTTCAGTGCTCGTATTAGCCAGTGGTTTCTGGGGTGCTGGGCTTTTTTAGTGTTTAATCCATGGGGATGGGCACACCCTGTGCTGTTGGTGTTCCTCACACAGGGCAAAGTGTCCTTCAGGAACAGGAGGCTCTGGCAGTCCCTGCCCTGGCTGGGGCAGCTGCCCCACTCCTGCTCCCAGCCCACCTTGCCTCTCCTCTCCAGGAGGCTGCTGAGCCCACCATGCCATGGATCTGCTGTCCCTCAGCAGCAGTGTCTGATGTTGGCCATCAGAACAGAGTAAATCATCTTGTATTTCAGGGAAATAACCAGAATATTTATCAGGAAACCCAGGGAGGGATTGATGCCTGGTTTGGTAAGCAGGTACCGTGCTTTCCTTTCTTGCCCTGAAGAAATAGTCAAATTAATGATCCCATTTCCTGGCAAACCCAGAAACTCTATTAATTTTACTGATGAATCCTAGTACAGTGATCACTGCCAAGAATTTATTTCAGTGTTTGATGTGTGGTGAAGCTAATGTAACTTGAAAATTATAACATTGTAAGATGTATGTAGTGACATAGGATTGATTTAAAAACGCAATTTAAATGAATCACATGCTCAGTCCCCTGGAAAAATTAGTTATGGACAGTCAAAAAGAAAGAGATGAGACCAAAAACAACAGGGGTGGGGATTGGAGGCAGCTGAGCTTCCCCATATTGGTTGTCACTGCTAATCCAGCCTGGAGCACACACTGGGATGCTTTTAAATCACTGTGCATGTTGGGTGAAGACATTTTTCTTGGATACAAACACAATAACATCTAAAGGAGGAGTTCAACCAATCTGCAATAAAATCTACTCAATAAAATCACCAATTCTCCACAGCTACCAGCCCACAAGAATCTTGGTGATCTGCAATCTTCAAATTAATCAGCTTTAAGGAAAGCTGGAATTGTTTCTCCTGAACAATTCAGTCATGTGATTAAAAGGAAACAGGTGTAAGATGCAAGAGTCAGTGAAGAGATTCTACTTTGAGGTTTTGTTTGATCTGAAAAGCCAACCATCTCATCTGTTGCATTCATTCTCCTTTAGGAAACATTAATCTGCACAGATGGTGAAACCCAGTAATCTCTGCTACCAGCTGCAGAGTGGAATTTTTAATGAAATGGGAATTTGAAGGTTCTCACAGAAAGCACTGGAATCACTCCTATTATTTCCTGTGATGCCCAAATTACTTTGACTGTTATTTGACATCTCCTGTGCTGTAAATACATCCTCCACATGGGTTCAGTCACTGCCCAAATACCATTTCAAAATGGCCTTTGTTTGTCGAAGTCAGATGTTGAAAGCTTTCCAGTCTAAGAGAAATAGCTCTCCACTTATAACCTGTTATTTGGACACTTTATTTTACCTTTTTCTGAGATTTAAAACATTCTTGTCCTGTTTGTAAACTGAAGTGAAGCCAGACAATGAAACATAAAACAGGATTTGTAAAGAAAGGCGACACTGAAAAGCCACACAGTCACCAGCAGTTTTTCATGCTTGTGATGTAAAGATTTTGGCCAAAGAATGTATGCCAGTACAGAGAAAGGAAACATGAAAAAGAATTATAAAGTAACAGTTTGGAGTAGAGTTCCTTGCCAATACTAAGTCAACCTCCAAGAAAGTATGTGAATTAACAGTTTAAAAATCATAAAAACAGAGAGATATAAATTTTACCTTGAAATGTAGGTTAATAATGTGATTTCTTTATTAGCTGATGATACCTTTGAGAATAGCAGTAATTTCTATTAGAGTACTTCTTTTTATAGGACATTACACAGAATTACAGTGCAATTAATCAGATTCACTGAGCAAGACTTTACACACATGTGCAGGACAGGTGTTTCTCTTCCTAATGAAAGATGATGGATTTGCCTTCCTGATGTGTTTTTCTCTGCAACTCTGCCATTAAGCAAGTTCTCCTGCATGGGTTGCAGGACTGTGACCTACTATAGGAATATATTTAAGACAAGAGTTTTGCATTTGTATTGGAACCACACAGTGTATGTATGAGAACAACCATAAATGTAAATTTAGAGAAGATTCTGAATGAGCCATAATCCCAACCAGAAATGCATTCAAAACTGTGAAAGCAGTAGGAAGTTTACTGCCAGAAGGACCAAATCCCATGATAATCCCCAGGTAAAACAAAACTCTCTTCATTGGTTTTTCCTGCATTGGAATGGAGGAACATGGAGAACAGAAAACAAAACAAATAAAGGGAAAGAAATCTTAAAATATACCCAGACTTTGCTATTTTCTCTAAAAATAAAAGCTTTTTCACCTTTTTTTTTTTAAGTTTTTAAAAAATTGATAGCTAGGCTGCATTTCCAAGTAGTTTATTAAGGGCTTCTTACTGATCAGTGCAGCAGAGTTCTAAACTGTTTCAAATTGAGGATAATGCAGGATGCCTGTTTGTGGGAGCAGAGATTCAGGCTCTGTTTCTGCCTCACCATCACAGCTACCTCATATATTGCAGGAAAACCAAGGTTTTGAGAATAAAAACTTCATCTTGCCTTCCTGTGTCACAAAATGGGCAAATTCAGACAGGGGCAAGAGTCAATATTGTTCATGTGACTTCAGTGGAGATGAAACAGGGCAGTCCAGAGAGAAAAAAACAAGGACCAGGAGGTGCTTTGGAAATTAGACAAATTAAGGGCTAAATTTTGAAGTCTTTGCTGCATTAGAATGAAAAGAATTGCATTGTACAGCACTGCAAATATGATGATATAAGTGAGTAAGCAAGGACTTTACTGCTGGGGAAGGGGGACTTGTATTTTACCTGCCTTTGTCTGCTGGTTAATCTGGTCAGAACAAAAAGGCCAGAAGTTCATAAAATAACCCAAGGGTAAGGTAAATAGTTTTGAAAAGAATCAAGTAAATTATTTGTGTTATGTCTGTGCAGCCTCCATGGCAAAGGTGCCATCAAAGTGTTGGGTCAGATCAAATCAATCAGTTAAAGGACTATAAAATATGAATGCAGAGGGAATAGATGAGGTCTTGATGTGAATAATAAAATAGTTTATAAAGTACCTGAAATAAATCAATCTTCCTTTCATGCAGCAAATATGAAATGCAGTATATTTCATATTAACTCTGGATGAAAAGAAAATCTATTCAGATGAAGATACAATATTAGAAGTCTATTTAATCTGGTGGAGGACAACACTGCCCTAAGTGATCATTTACTTCACAGAAGTTTAAGAGTCAGAGTTTTAAAACTAATTCAGTCCTTGAGATACAAATAAACCCTTGAAGTGATTTTGAGAGGCAAAGACATATTCCAGCACTAAGATATGTTGATAAAAATGGGATTCAGAACATTTATAAATCTTCATTAGGTATGGAACTGTGTTGAAAATATGGTCCCAGAAGTCTTGCAAAGTTTCCTCTGAAAATTTTGCAATGGGAATGACTTTAAGTTTCAGATTAAAAAAAAAAAAAAAAAGGAATAGTTTTGTTTCTCTTCAGTTTGTCTTTACTGTGACATTTATCCCTATAGTGCAGAAAACCAGAGAATTTATGTTTTTAATTACAATGACTAACAAACATGTTGATGGAAAGTACAACAGGGGAAAACACACCACCAAATCTATTTCAACCCAAGAACTCCCATGAAAAGCATCTAGCTTTATTGACTGCTCATCAGGAAAACATTCTTTTACTTATATATAATATACAGGTGAAATTCATGAATGAAAAATGTAACATATTTGGCAAAAAAAAAAAAATCTATTTACAAACCCAGTCTTGCTTAACTCAAAATGATTGAAAAATTAGAAGAATAAACATCCTATTCTATTTCTTCAAATCTGTTCTCTGAATTATTCTGACTATATTTGAAGGTACACAATAAATATCAAAAGCTACCTGAGGATGTTGTTTACATCATATTCATTACAGAGCCTGACAAGAGAAGAGTAAATGCAGAACAGAGTTTGAGGATTAACATTTGTGAGAAACAATCCAAATCAGTCTCAGAGAGCTTCTTTCCCAACCTGAAATGGGAACAAACAACTCATATCCCTTTTAGAGAAAAATGAGATTCCTAAAATATGTTTTCTATCATTGGCTTTAACTCCCATTCTGAATGTGACAGCTGAAATCCTTGGCATGTTTTAGAGTAACACCTGAGGATTTTCTGCCTTCCCAGGCAGCAGTCAGTTGGCCTCTTCTTCCTTCAGGATGTGACATCTCTGCACTCCCTGGAAAGGCCCAGCACAGTCCACGATGAGCAGAGCAGTTACCCTGGATGTGTCCCAGGGACTGCAGAGGCAGGACATTTTCCTGGGTGTGTTTTTCCTCAGCACACCAGTGCCTGCTCTGGGTTTGCCCTCCCAAGGAGTCAGCACAAGCCCTGCTCACATCTGCAGGCAGTTCTTGCAGTTCTCCACGGAGCTGCTGTGCCAGGAACGCCCTGGCTGCCTCTCCATGAGGGGAAGGAATGCCCCTCTCCCTGCTGAGCTGTGGTTTCAGTGGTGCAGGATTTGCCCTAGATAAACTTAACAGGGCACAATGGATAAAGACATTCAAGGATAGATTTGCATTTCAGTAATACTGGTGCAAATCCAGAATTATGCTGGATTTGTGTTTATCTGAGACAAGAATGTAACATACACAGGGTTTATACAATGCTACTGTGATGTTTTTCCATGTATAACGAGTAAATATCAGTTTCCCTAAAACACTGCTCTTGTAGAAATTATTAAAGGAGAAGACAAAAGAAGAAAAATCCTCAGCCAACTCCTACCTGGAATTACCAACCAGACTTTTTCCTGATCATTTTATCTCTGAATTCTGTTTCACAGCATACAGCTTCAGTCTGAGCTGGTAACCAAACCTCCATTATTCCTTTCATATTTTGTTTTCATAGAAGATACTGCCTCAAGATCTAATTTATCAATCAGGAAGACTGTGCTGTAATTCTGAGCAATAAACAGCAAAAATGTTGTCTTTGTGAACCACTGCAACATATTAAATATTCTTTCATTAGACTGTAAGTTCCCTTCCATTGATATCCATACAAAATTACAGTCTTCTGTGAGGGTTATTGGCAAACGACATATTTATCTGTCATGCAGTTTGTGCCAGCAGTTAATTGAAGTCTGACTTGCACAAATAGCCATAGTGGTATCTACTATTATAATTGCCAGTAAATTGGAGCTGGAAAATAGTCAATGCAGTTTTATTCACTGCATTTGATAGGAAGACCCACAGAAATCTGCAGGAATTTATCAAATGTCCCTCCATTGGAATAAAAAGTCTCATCCTGTTTTAAAGAAAATAGTCTTGAAAATCACATGGTTTGGTAAATTTTAATTGCTAAAAACGGCTGTTTGGTTTTAGATAGCTCATCATTACCAAAGCAGTGCTATTTGTGGAACAGAGGTTCCTTGACACTACAAATGTTGAGACTCATAATATTGCAAGTCTAACCTCTTCCTTTAAATGGCTGAATGTTCCAGCCTCAGGCATTCTTGTTAGGAAAACTCTGTGAAGTGCTGAGGAAAGTGGAGGTGAAGACACCATTGAATAAAAAAAAACCCCCAAAAAACAACAAACAAACTGAAATAAAATAAAAACTAAACCAAGTAATTAAATGGTGAAATGGACAATGGAAGTAGTAGGAAGAGGGGAAAAAGAAGCTGGGAATAAAAGGGGATTCTTGTGGGGCAGGAGACAAGGAAAGGACTGTCATCAAGAACCTCCACCGTGATTTGAAGAAAGACATTTTGCTGCTTTTATCCCAAGCAATTACTCAGGAACCATCTTCTGTTAAACCATATGTGACACAAAGAAAGCCACCCACGCCATTAAAAATGAGAAGGAAAGATCTATTTGGTGGACAAAACCTCCCAGCCCTTGCAAGACAAGGCAGAAGCTTTTATTTAATGTTGTGGCTTGTTGAACACAGCTGACGTGTTGCTGTGCTTACACTGAACAGCTTTTGGGGTTTTCAAATGCCTCAGCTTTGCTTCAGTGTGTTTAATCACCTGCAAAAGCTTTTTATTGCCTTGTATACTTCCTCCATCATGAGCATTATCCTTTAAGCATGAGGCTTTATGGTGAATCTAAGCAGGGCAGGGTACAAGGCACCATCAAAGCTGTGTGCAAGCACAGATGAAATAAATCCATATGAGGACTACAGACCATGAAAGTAGGAAGATAAGCTATAATAATGCAGTGCAATGATTTCACAGGCACTCTGCTGATCCTTTAAAATGCACTCTTGTTTGCTGAGAGCCACTCTGGCAACCCCATCTGCAACTGCCAAAGGAAGATGTATGCATTCCAAGAAAATTATTAGGGATGGTGAGAGACAAAGCCAGAAAGGCCCATAAAGGGCATTTTATGTGTGTACTTTACTTCAAAAGGCTTCAGCAAAGGTGCTTTAAAACAGCTGCAAACATAAAAGAGCACAACACTGAGAAAGTATTTAAAAGAGAAAATGTGGTATTAAAGAGAGCACTTCCTTTGGCAACAGAGAAGCACTACCTGCACTTGGAAGGAACCTTTTCTAAAAGGATATCAAGACCAGGAGAAGGTAATCAAGGCTTTATAGGATAAAAGAGTAGTTTTACTTCCTGCAACAGGCAGAGATAGAAAAACTGTGTATTCTATGCAAATATCTTTGAAGTTATTTTGCAGGTATTTTTACTTTGGTCAATACATCACAATACCAAGGTGTGCAGGAGCTGGGTTTGAGAACAAAGACTCAAAGTGGAGTCCAGCATAACATCAAACAAAGCAGTGACAGACACACCAAACTACTGCACAAAAACTCCAGTCTCACTGAATTCCTGACTTCTGTGTAGCCCTGTGTTACAGAGAAGGAGGAGAAGAAAGGCTTAGTGGAAAACAGAAGAGTAAAGCTGACATAAATTGTGTATTGAATGCAAAGGGATAGGGCCAAATACCTTGCCTCGTCTTTAATGTCCTCAATTATTTCTGTATAAAAGGCATTTTACAGCTATTGACAAGAAGTTTGCCAATTCTTACTCAGTAGAAATTATGAATTTACTACTCCCCTGTGGGGTTTGCTTTGCTTTATTTGCTTTAAAATAATTTCATATTATTTAGAATTTTGGCTGTTAAGTGGCTTTTCTATGCCAGGAACAATCTAGTGACTATCTTATTTTTCAATCACGCTAATTCATTAAATCATGGTATTTGACTCTGTAATAATTTTTTAACTTCCAGTTATTTCTCAAGAGCACACTCAGCATATTCTAATGTAGAAATATAGTTTTGATAATTAAAATTATATTAAAATAATTATACCTTCATTATACTATGCCAGTTTTTATGCATTAAACTATTTTCTGTTTCAAGTATGTCTGGCAAAAATCAGGAGTTTTTTACTCCTTAGCAGTATTTATACTATTTAATATATTTTCCTGGTTTAAAGGACAGGTATCCACCAAGAAAGGCGTGAACCTCTTTTGGAATGAAAAATGTCACCCCCTTCCCTCTAAATTAATATAACTTTGACATTTCAGGCAAAGATATGGGAAAAGAAATAACAGTTCTTTGCTAATAGATACTTATGTGTGTATGTGTTAATACTAATTAAGTCATATTGCATGCTGAGGTACTGGTGTAATGCTTTGATGTAACCACTAGATGGCGGTAATATGTGACAGGACTAATGGGAGGAATTTTCTAGAACCTTCCCAGAGGAATGATGACATCATTCCAGATTGGGGCTGGTGAACAAGTCAGCCAATGGGATGGACTCGTTAACAAACCATTGGTCAGAAACGAACCAATCTGAGACACACTAAATGAGAGAGCGGACTGAAAAATGAACCAATCCCGTTTGAAGAGAGGCTCTAGAACTGCTCAGGTGCTCTGCACCTGCTGCTCTTGTGGTACTCGTGTGCTAAAGGAGCACCAGTGTCATGTGCACTGTTTACAGTTCTGCTTTGTCATAGGAATCTCTGGGCTCATCTCAGGGTCCCGTTCTCAGCTGTGTTTAATTAACAAATCAGTTAACTTCCTAAAGGTGACTAGGACGTTTATTACAATGTGCTTCTTCAGCTTCAAAAAGTTGTGAAGAAACTCAAATCCATACAAAAGAGTTTTCAAAAGGTCTGAAATTAAAGTTAATTGCTAACACCAACAGGCCAGAAAAAAAATTTTCACTGGTCTCTGTAGAGTCAGTGCAGAAATGCAGAAATTCAAGCAGAGCAAAAGGAAAAGGACTAAACCTTGCTGCTTCAAGGAAAAATATTACCAGGTTCTTTTTGGAAAAATGATGAAACATTCTGTAGGTAGTCAGGGCTCCTTCAGAAAATATCAGTTAGGCAGTTGTGGCATAAAAGACCTAATCATTTCAACTTTCAGGAAAGCAGCATACTTACCAGTGTGTGATTCTGGCTCCTCATCTGCATAGATTGACATGGACTTTATAATCAAATACTGCCAGCTGAGCCAGTAAGAGTCAAAGACATAATGCTTGTGATATATGTTTATGTTGCCCAAAGTTGCAAAAATAATTAAATAATCTTGATTGTTAAAGAAAAAATTATATTAAGTATATTTCACTGCGCTTCTAAGATGATCAGTTGAATTAGTAAGATAAAAATGAGAACTATTGAAGCAGGAAATACTGAAGATGCTAAATAACTGATTTAAATATGAAGTCAGTAAGGGTTTCCATAAATTCCAATCTATTATGAAAAAATAAATTTCTAGTGAATGCTTTACCCTTCTACCTTGTTAAATTCACTGAAAGTTTTTCTCGCACCTTTAATTTATGACGCATGCATGTACTCTGAGGTGTCAAAGACAGTCTGAACTGCTTTATATTGGAGAAACAAGGGGGAAAATTAATTTCATTAAACTGCAAGCATCTGAAAGATAGGTTTTCTTACCAAGAAAAGCAGGCATTTCCGCAGGCTATTTGTAGATGAATGTGTTAAGCAGATGAATATGAGTTAATATTTCTGGAGAGAAATTAGGATTAAAGCAGAACAGGTTCTGTTCAACAGACAGACTCGAGGCAGTGCTGACTGACAGAGCTTCCTGTCAGTCCTGCATAAAGCAATCCATGGCTTTATCCAGCTCAGCCTCTCTCGGATTTTGTGATGAAAAGGAAAAAGAGGGTGTCCCTTGCCCACAGTCTGTGTTCAGACAATTCTCACTGACTGAGCAATTCTTGTGGAAGTGCTCAATTGATGAACACACAACCAAGATGTTGAATTTTTAGTTAGTGAAAAGCCCTAAGCAGCCACAAGTCCTTTGCCCACTCAGAGACTCATCTGTGTTCTGAAGCCACCAAAAAGCCCAGTGACAATTCCATTTTATCTGACTAACTGGGACTGCAATGTACCCACAAGACTCAACCTATGTATTACAACTAAGTGACAATTTTCAGTCACAACTGGCCTACTTTAGATGGAAAAGTTTCTCCTGCACTTATAAATCTGTGAGCAGGAAGTGCTGAAAATCAACCAGTGAGTGCTCAGCCAGTTCAGACTCTCTGGGTAGCTACAACTGCCTCTCCTGTCCTCGGAGTAGTACTGGTAGTATCATATTTGTTCCTAAATCTTGCTAGAGAATGAATTAAATTTACAATTTAACCAAGCATGAAATTATGTTTTCAATAATAATTCAATAAAAGCTGCATAAGCTGGGAACAATTACATATCTCATTGAAGAATCTAGTATCACCAAAAGTGTTCATTTGAGCCATTAAATAACGTGTGAGTGCCCATCTATAGTGCACCAGGACAGAAAGCTGATAGCCCAGTCAGCTTCAATGAGCCAAGAGAGGATGCAGGTCGTAAAGCTTATTGACTGGGCTCAAAATACCATAAAAAGCCAAAGAAATGTAAGTTTCATTTTGCAAAAAACTGC
>JACBWW010000037.1:3893625-3976066 GCA_020086605.1 Lanius collurio | reverse complement strand
TTGTGTTTGTGCTGCTGCTGCCGTCGGGTTTGTGTTGTGTTTGTGCTGCTGCCATCGGGTTTCTGTTCTGTTTGTGCTGCTGCCATCGGGTTTCTGTTCTGTTTGTGCTGCTGCTGCCGTCGGGTTTGTGTTCTGTTTGCTGGTTTTTTGCCTTGTTATACACACATACGTATCTATTAGCAAAGAACTGTTATTCCTTGTCGCCCTGGTTTTTAGAAATCTTTTAGCCTTCTGATATTTACATTCTAGTTACACGCTTTCCCATGCTTTGTTCTGTAAACAGCTAGTTGTTTGCATTCCTTCATAGAGGTGGAGAAGGCGTGATGGACTGGTAACCTGTCCAGTGCCATGGGAGAGGTGGCCCTTTCTCCCTCCAATGCCCTGTCTCTTTTGTAAAACTATAAGTAGTGGAGTCAGATAATAAACTTCCTCTTTTCACCCTCACCTTCAGCTGTGTGAACACGCGTGTGCTTTCCGTGTCCTACTGCGACAATTCCTTTTCCCATATCTTTGCCTGAAAGCCCCCTAATTTCAGAGTTATAATTTGGAGGGAAGACGGTCACATTTTTCATTCCAAGTGAGGTTCTTGCCTTTCTTGGTGGACACCTGTCTTTCAAACCAAGACAACCTTGTGGGGGTTTTCACTAGCACAGCCTTCAATGAACCAACATATTCTGGAGTTTGTGATGAGGAAGATATTAATAAATGTGTTTCTGATTTTATATTTTTGGCTTGTTTTGTTGGGGATGAGGGGTAACCATCAGCAGTCCAGGCAGCCGTACACACACCACAACAGTCACTGAGAATGAAGGATTGGTCCTTTCATGAGGATATTATGCCTTCCCTTGCAGAGGTGAGCATTCATCATGAAAATGGTTTCAGACTTCTTCCTGCTAAATAATTCCCCCTCTTTCCTTGCACTCTTTTGGGAGTGTAGGAAAAGGAGGTGATGAAGCAGCCGGACACATATAAACATCTTGGCGATATTTGCAGTGATATTCTAAGGGGAACTGAGTAAACCTTCAACTTCAAACAGTATTTAAAGAACATGACATTTGAAAAATACCAGTCCATACAAATATCCTGCTGTTTGGGCAGAGGTTTCTCCCAAGCCATGGGCATGAATGCAGAGATGGCCACTGTGGCTGGCTGAGCTCCAGAGCAGCTGTGCAGTGCCAGCTCAGACAACCTGTTTTCATAACTTAACTGATTCCTCTGCTGGTTCTCTGAGCTGGCTTTGGTACTTCTGAGCTGATTCCCTTGTGCTCCTTTGACCTGTGAACATTGACCATGGAGCTGGGGAGGATTTTGGCTGTGCCCTTGCTCAGGGTAAGTCCCACAGTCCTTACAGTGTCTTTGCACTGCAGTTCGCAGTGGCTCTCAGAAGGCTTTGTGCTGCTGTACCTCCCTGACTGACATTTATCACATCTGTAAGGAAATAGCAGATATTTAATGAGCAAATGCTGTAGGATGGTCTAAAGCAAGAAGGAAGACTCCTTAGGGTGAGAAACTCCTTAAGATTTTTTTCCAAGCAATGCTACAATTATATTAATTTATTAACTTCATTTTGCTTGTGATGGTGAGTCCTCAGTGCTGTGCTCCCTGAAAGATATTGAAAATAATGCATTTCTGCTGGAGAAAACATCAGCCAAACACTGTTGTAGTGACGTAATCAGTGGCAATCTGCAGGATATGCCATTTCTTCCTTTAATATACATCTACCTGTAAAATTCCCTGTTTGTCACTTAACTCCTTACCTCCTATCTTCACAGATACTGCTTTTAGCAAGTGCCTATGATTAAATATACTGTAAATAATTCATTATAATAGTAACAAACCGTTTTGGGAAGAGTTTCCTGTTTTCCCCACACAAACTCCATCATCTCCTGGCCAGTTCATCCAGCTCTGACAAAGAAGAATTCTCAGTATTTTGTGAAAATTGGCTAGAAGAAAAGAGCAGACCAACTTTGTGCTGAGAACCAGGCAGGTAAAATTCTGTAATACAGAGTATTATAGAGCTCCTGTTAGTAGCAGTCAGCTGGGCAGTCAGCAGGAGCATCCACTGGCACAAAGAACTTGGAAATAGCCACAGCATCTTCTGCCTTTGTCATTTAATAAAGGGATCTGTGGAGTAGTGGAGAAGTGATAATGGGAGACAGAGGCTAAAATGAAAGAAGCTAAAATTAGATTCTGTAGAAAACCATAGTGCATTATTTCTTCTGCTTATGGAACACTTTTTGTTTACAAAAGACTCGTCACAAAAAGGCCTCTCAAAAAAATCAAACAAGATACAAAAATCACATGTAGCTAGTTCAAATACTTTGGAGATTAGGTTGAGAAAAATGGGTAAGTAGATGGCAGAAAACTTTGCATGGTAAGAGGAATATTCTGTCCAAAAGTGGAATACATCCCTGTGCTTCTGAACAATATTATTCTGTAAGTATATATCTATAAAAGAAATGTGGTGTAAGCACTGTGAAAAACCTGGATGCAACATCCATCTGGTCATGGGTAGCCAGTGGTTTACTTGCACTGAGAAGGTTTCTAATAGACAAGACAAAGTGCTGAAGTTTAAGCCTGGAGTTGAGATTTAGAGGCATGGATTTCCTGTTGTGGTTGATGAATTCAAAGATCTCCAATCTCACTGCCTTTTGTCCATGCCAAATCCATCTTGGCAGGTAGGTTCTGAGGGCAGAGTTTCTGGCTGCAGCATTCAATATTTCCCTGGGCAACATCAAACGAGGAGGGCTCTTTAACAGTGTTTCTGTGCTTCTAATTGACCAATACCCAGTAAATAGCCCCATATCTGTCCAACAGGGATTTACATCCCAATCTATCTTCAGGCTATGGAAACCACAGCAGCCTTGTGATTTTTAGTACCACAATGAAAGAAGGGATCACAAATATATATCTGCATCATTTGAGTCACTCAAAAGTAGCTATTCATGTCCATCACATAAATAATATGCTTCACCAAACAAAACACACAAATACAGTTATTTGGAAGGGCTGTGACAATATAAGTACATCTGTATGATTAAAAATAATCACATTTTAATCCTTTTTTTTCCCCTCAAAGGTAAATTCTTTGCTCAGTACACTTGAACACTGCTTTGAGTAGAGGTCTTCAACAGTCCTACCTGATGCAGGACTAGATGAAATACACAGTTAAGGCTAAATACTTCCTGAAGGCAAAGGATCTTCAAAGGAGCTTTTAATTGCCTCCTCAGCACAGCTGTGCTGCCATTGGCATAGCCCTGGAAGATGCTGTGATTTAAAGTCATATTTGTGATAGGTTTCTCTGCACTCTTTGCAGAGTGGCAGGAAAAGGGGGACTGCAGAAATGGGGGTGCACAGGCTTAATTCCATCAGCAATTACAATGTTGATGTGCTGCCTCCAGCTGCTGGCTGGGGCACAGAAGAAAGGATAAAGAAATAAAGGCTAAAACCATTTCTTTTTTAAGCATTCCTTTTTAAACATCCACAGAGAACGAAGAGACACAATTTGTCCTTATTAGCCCTTGCCCACTCTTCTCCTTCCCCTTCCTCCTCATCCCAGTGTAGATCCCAAATGTACCTATATGGCAGCATGACATATTACTGTGTTCTGTGAGACATCCTCTCCTGCTGAACAGCCTCCCTGACACAGGTGGCACCGAGTTGTTACAGTGAATAAGAATGCAGGACACATTCCTCTTCTCTGCAAGCTTACAAGAGAAAATGTTTATTTTCATCACCTTCTTTGCATTTTCCAGTTAAAATAAGCTGTCCAATGATTTCTGGCAGCCAAGTTAAACTTTCTTCTCTTACCTTCCCACCATAAAAACTAAAATTTCCATTGTCAGACCTACCCTGGTAGTTGGGGTCTGTTTGTTGCTCGGGGACACAAACAATGACTTGATAAAAAGCTGGAGGTAAAAATGCTCAGTTCTAAATGATTCAGTTGGAAATGACATCACACAGACCAAGTTACTGATTCAAACACTTACCTAAGTGACACAGGGCTACCACACACCCACAGTACCACCATGAGCTCTGAGTCCCTGTCACCTTCTGTACAGGAACAACACATCCCAAATAAAAAAGGGTACATGCAAAAGAATTATTTCATCTTTCCAGTTTTCTTAAAAGGTCTATAAGCCCCTGTAACACACACTGTTATAGTAAGAACAGTTTCTTACCCCCAATTTATGTACATTATCCTCCTCTGCTGCAGAATCACCTACTGATGGTTTCCCTCAGCCTGCTGGATGACACACAGCTTAAATGTTCCCACTGCTCCACCCTCCAAATCCCAATTAGATGAGGAGCTGCTGATCCACAGATTTGTTTTTGATTATTAGATACCATTCACTGATGACAGTTTTTCAGTTTTTCCCCTTAAGCTCCTTTCTAGCATCTAATCCTAAAATACATACTTTAATTCTTCCATCTATAAGCAAACTGTGCCTGCTTCAATTTTCAACCATCACAGATTAACAGTTCTGGGAGGAGAAACAATGAACTTACACTTCTATCCAACACCAAACTGCTTCTCAGAATTGGGAATGGCACCTTTTTTACCCTGGCAGCAGTGTTATTTATCTCACTAGAACTGATATATGTCTGTCACACCGTACCTGCTCCAGCTGCAAGGCAGAAATCCCTGCTGAATATCTGGTGATTTCTTGATTTAACCATTTTGGATGAAAGTGAGGGGAAAAAAAAAAGAACCTTTTCCCTCACTCACTTAATGGCTACGTCCAATTTGTCAGAACTGAGGCCCTGACAGCTCCCACTTCACAGCTGCCACCAGCAATCCCTGTGCCTGCTGTTTTCCAAGCTCTTTGGAAAGCTGGATCAGCACCTTGCTGCCACAAACGGCTTCAGCTGAAGTGTGGCACCTGCCCAGATGGGCAGCTGACAGCTTACACACATTACCAAGTCCTCTCATGTCCTAACCCACACTTAGAGAATTCCAGAGCCATTTTAGGCACAGGGGATGGCAGCCACGTAGCAATGCAGCTACCTGAAATCCTGCATGGCACTTCCTAAAGGATGCACTGACCATAACAGGTAACCAACAGTTGCCTTCTGAGAAGAAAAAGAACTCTCCAATATACAGAAATTGCAGCCTTTTGCCACTGAACTGCAAACACAAACTTGTAAATGCTGAGGTCAGGATTTACCAGGAGGAGAGGGATGTGGATTCTTGTTAATTCTGTTTGGCATGGCAAGTGTCATGAACTGGTGGCAGCTGAACAACAGCCCTGGACATGCCTGCACCTTCCCCAGATATCCTGACCTTGATAATATGACTCAAATTCTGTGTACAAAATGGCATGGAACATGCCCATCCATCACAGTGGGCTCTCAGTTAATAACATTTCATTGATATTGTGTCAAAAATACCCACTTTAAATAACATAATATTATATATTACTACATTTCAATATGTCATACACTTATTAATGTTTGTAACAAGAAAAAAAAGCAAAGAATCCTTTTGAATCTAGGGAATGTGTTTTAACAGTGCTAAAATACAAAATTATATTTAATTTAAAACATATGGTGTGAGGAGACTTGCACACCTTTACTATAACAGGATCAGTGTGAGAGAAAAAAATCTTCAGCCTTTTTCATACCAATCACTACAACCTTAAGTAGAGAATCATGTACACAGACAAGGTATATGTTACTTCTGCTTCTGCAAGGCTTGAAATAAATATCTAGGTTTATAAACAGACCTAACTGCAGGCTGGAATAAATCCAAATAAGATACTATCAATGCAGTGCATGGTGTCTATTAGTAAAAAAGAAAGGGGCATTAAGAACAGTGTGGGCAAATTTGAAAATTCCTTTGAATATATCAAACTGTAGCTAGAGGCCAGCTGCTGCTCCAGTCTTTTTTTTCTAAGTCTCATCATTAGGGACTGAAAAGTGGAAACCAACTTAATGAAATAAACATGAGGAGGGAGAAAGGATGGGCAAGACCTTTGGCTGGGATCTGTTAGCTCAGCTCCAATGACATCTTTAACCTTCTAATGGACCTGCTGCCCAACGTCCCGAAAAGCAGATCCTGTGGCTGTTTCTGATCACATCCACTGAGTGTGTTTCCAGGGACAGCACACACACCTTTGCTAGGACACCAGGGACTGCTTTGAGTCACCACCCAGCTGCAGCTGAGAGACCGTGACACATGATTTGAAAGGTCCTGCTGCCAAACTGAAGTCATATCCCGAGCACACCACGAGGCTACAGTGCTGTTTGTGGACTGAATCACTCTCCACATCAGGATCTCCCAGGAAATTTCCCATGGCAGAGCAGTGAGCTTGTGTTATGGCACCAGGCAAGATAAAATGTCAAGCAGAGTAGTTACACTGGAGCAAAAAACCCCTTTATGCTATGAAGAAGCTGCAGAAGTATCTTCTTGTGCTCATTTCATGGACTCATTTCATGGAGGATCTGTGTCAGAGACAACCAGAAAGTGAGAACACACCAAGATGCTCATCTGAGACCTTACATATTCCAAATTGATGCAATCTCAAGGACAACTGAAGCAATAAGAAAACAGAGGTCCCAAAATAGGGTAAGATGAAGACCTTGAACATGTTTTTTTCTATGCACAATCTACTAAGAGCAAAATCTGCAGGTACCTCTGAAATAAAACTCAGCATTTTTCTCCTGTTCCAAATTCCACGATGAGGGTGAATGAACAAGTTACTTTAACCTGCTGATCCCACTACCAGGTCACTCACTCACACACTCCAGAACGTGCAGAACTGCAGAAGCATTAGAAATGTTAAACAAATATTTAAGTGGCAATACTATGTTTCATTTTTTATTCATTAAAGTTTTTATGTTTGCATCAGACTTTTGACTTTCCAAAGCCACTCTAAATCAAAAATCATATTATTAAGACCTCTAAAAATTTATCACAAGTCAGTTTACAGATGACATTGATGTCTTATTGCTATCCATTCTTCCTGGACCATTTCTAACAATTCATTTTTTATATTCCTGCAGTGCTGAAATATGGTTCATACCAGTATCTGTCCTTTTAGTAATCACCAAAGCAAAGCTTGGCAGTTTTCATATATTGCACTCTTGAGAAAAATGCTAGTAATACTCTGAATTGATTGAACAGCATGGAATCAGAACTAGCTGGCACAGAAACCATTTAACTGATTTCAATCCATAAATCTCTCTTCTCCTACCCTGTTTTAGTTTAGAAGCTGCTAAATGTTGTCGTTATATTGTGATGCATAGAATGAACCAATTATTTATAAAGATATTAATTTAAATAATATGTGATTGCATTCATTAATGCTCCCTATGAGCAGGCAGATCTTGCTGAGTAACACCCATTTATGCACACTGAGCTACAGAGTAACTGTCCTTGCCCAGCAGATATCAATTCCTTTTATTTCCCCAGAGGTCAGCATCAGGTATAATGTCCTTGCCTGCCTTAAAAATAAATTGGTTTTAAACAGAACTTTACCTGCTTTACACAACAATTTCAGTTCTTGAGTGTGACCTAAAATGACTCATAAGACTTAAGGTCACTGATGTGGCAAGGTTTAATTAATTGGCAGGGATGCACTTGGTGTCTAAAGCAAATGCTGCTGCTCAACATGTTTTTAGGAGAAAAAGTAAGTGAGGCCAAGAACTGTAGTTCATTCTTAAAGAATTTTAGAAATGGGGCTTTTGAAATTAAGTCCACAGGGAACCAGGTGACCAAAGACAGATGGGCTACAGAAAGACAAGGGACAAAATTTGGGGGATCAAAGGCAGAGAGCTCTTGCAGTGGTGAACTGAGGAAGGAATCCCAGCAAAGGACAAGGTCAGTGGCAAGTGGGGTGGTTTGTTCATCCTCCACAATCGTCCATGAGAGCCTGGAAATCCCTGCTTTGGAACTGAAACCCACGTGCTTCCTGCCTAAGTGTAAGATTGTGCTGATTGCTTTGGTGGTTCAGTGAATCCAAGGCAAAAAGAGCAGAGAAAATAAAAGGGGGCCATTCTTTGTGACATGGAGGAATGTGATTTGCAAATGAATGAGGGTTGGCATTGTTTATCAGAAAGGGCTGTTTGTCTGAAAGGGGCTGCTTGCTAAATTCACTAAAATGGATAACCAAGAGACAAAGCTGGGCCTGAGAGAGAACTGGAACCTGGGGAGTTTCCTCAAAAGCAGCATTTCTTTTGGGGAATTTATCTGCATGTAAACTCATTAAATAGCTTGTGCTGAGATTCTGGATCTTGAAATCCAATTATCTGTATCAATGACACTCAGGACTTCAGGACCTGAAAAGCCACTTTTTCAGGAAATGAAGAATCACACATACAGAATAACAGCATAACCCAGAATAACATCTGATGGTGCTTAAATTGTAAATGTGTGAGCTGATACTGCCCTGCAATTGTTGGGTAATACAAAAAGCAATATATCCCTGCTCCCTACAACCTTATTGCAAAAAACTGGATCAAAGAGGTATAAATATCTGGCAAATAGCACTGCTATCCCTTTTACTCTTGAATGGAACGGGAAGAATTTTCTTCTTAGCTTCAGACCAGAATTAACCATTAAGTCACCTGCTGTGTGACAGGCCACAGACTGGGCTCTCCTCCCCTTGTAGGCTGCAGGGTAGGAAAACAGTGATGTTGTCCTTCATACCCTCCTGTCAGACCACTTCTTCTCTTCAGGAAAAAAGTAAAATACTGCTTTATTTCCAAACAGTCCAAAAATGGTAGGAAAGTCTCAATCTGGTTTAATAAAAGGCTTCCACTACTAACACTGAAATAAAATAAACTATCTAAAGGAACTTGAAAGGGATGTGTTCAAGTGGAAACTTTAGACACAAACTCTGGAGTGGAATGGAACAGTTTTGGTCTGCCAAGGTGAGAAGGGAGAACTAAACAGGTGACTGGTTTACAGAAATTGAGCAATGCTACCCACTAAAAAGAAAGCCCAGAGGAAATGAGTGGCAGGGACTGAAAGTATTAAAACAGTGATCATACACTGGTCTTGGATTCTGTTCCTGTGAGTGAGCCACTTCTGTTCCTCAGAAGTTAACTTCCAAAGTGAAGCACATAAAGCAGAAATGTTGCTTTCAAAATTAAATAAATATTTTTTCAAACTCAGATAAAAGTGAACTTCTAAATTAATGGCAAAAAAAAAATTTGTTAAGAATTTGAAGTTACTGCTCCAAGAACAACTGAACTGAGTATTTCCTTCCATCTTGCTCTCCTAGAGCTTGAATCTCCTCCCCTCCCCTTTTCCAGCAGAGGTTTATAATTGTGACTCTCTGTGCAAGTGGCTGTCTCTCTTGCTCACTGTGCATGTAAGCTAGCTTATTATAACTTTGATTTGAAACCACATCAAATCCCTTTTTTATTTATTCATCATTTTTCTTAGGATCAGTTCCATAAAATCCTTTCATGTATAGCATAATCACAGTTAAGTCTTGTCTAAGAAATTCCCTGGCTGCCATAGCAATTGGTTCAGAGCTCTGAGAGCTGAAGTGCTTCAGCCCATATGAAACACACCTCTATTTTTAACATACAAAAAACATTACTGAGGAAGGGAACACAAATACACTAGCTGCCAAATCAAATCCTCACTGAAGCCTTAACTATGAACGAAGAATTTTTATTAAGGCATCAAAATTGCAATCTTTTTTCCCGAATGAGAACTTTGATTTAACCGTTTTGGAAACCTCTCTAAGACAAATCACAACAAGAACAAATCCTGGTCTTGTAACATGATAAAAGGTCATCAGTGGCAGTGTTTGTGAACCTCATTACTGATACAGCATCTCCCACCTTGTCAGTGCCTCCAAATTTTATCAACAATTTATCAACAAGACATTTGCTTCACTCTGAGCTGGTACAAAAACCCAGCTGAATTCTTAGAATTGCTGAAGACATGGAATATTCTGAACCTCCTGCATTTGATTCACTGACAGCTTCCACATTCTTGAATTTCATGTTTGTCATTCTGTAATTTAGATATACAATGTGAAATATGTAAGCCTTTATTTGTTTTGTTTTGTTTTGTTTTTTTGTATCAAAACTAAAGCCCTCCACACATTTCTGTTTAAAAAGCAAAATGTATACATTACCTTGAAATTTGGGCCAGAGTTGGAAGCATTACTGTCCTTCAATAATAACACCACCACCATTTCATCATTTCTCTGATGAAGCCCACATCAACTCTGATTTATCTGCACATGTGCCACCAGAACCTCCATGTACAGACCAAACTCCTAGAATGTCACAGTCTCCAGCAGACATCTCGTTTGTCATGACAACAAGGGAAGATAAATCATTGTCAGATAACATTATTTTGGAGTCTCCTTGCTCTGATATTGTAACTCATGGTGCCTCTTTACCTGCATTGGTCTGTACCACAGACTGGGTAAGAGACAACTGCCTGCATGGAACAAGCAATAAATAATGTAAAATACCCTTTTAAGCACCCCAACATAAGAAAAGCAACACAAAACCATTATAACCTAATGGCTATTGCCAATACTGCTAACAGGTTCAAGATGTTTTATTTATAAAATAATTTCAGAATTGAAATATCAACCCTCTAGCTGGATAAAGAGAATTGATTAATCCAGTTATTTGAGGAGTATCTTTAAAGCACACGACATTGTTATTCTGCCTTGAAGCTGCCAGATAAAGGTAAATGCTTTAGAAATATAAAATATAACAAAGGTTTTTTTAAATCTACTAACTCCATTTATGTTGTACACCAGAACAGGACAGGCCACCTACCTTTCTTCCCCCTGTGTTTAGGCGAAGAGGAGTTAGGAAGGGATCAAAAATCATATGGCTGGTTTCAATATTGACAGGTGACTGTCTTTTCCCAACAGAGCAAAGATTCCAAGCTGAGTTCACCAAACCCCAAAAGGAGGGCACTGCAAAATATAAGAAAGTGCAAGTTTAAGGGCAGTCTGGAAAGACTGGAGCAGTCCATGCCAGGCAGATGGCCAGGTAATTAAACTTGTCAGATTGTCTGCACACACACTTTGAAAACAAGCAAATCATTTTGCATTTGAAATTTAAAACTTCATACACTAAGATCAAAACATATGGTTTCATATAGTTTTGTATCAGGAAAGAAGGTGGGTTGGTTCATTTCCTCAGATATAATCCCAGGTTCAATAATAAACAGCTCCCTTTGCTGTTACAGAATATTTTCTGAGCAATAGGAAAGTGACTCATGAGTCCTTATGCTAACTTTGCATATATTCCATGTGTCCTTGGACTGAAACTCTTCCATTCTATTCAACTTTAAAAAAAATACCTAAAATATTTAGAAAAATTCATTAAAACACACAGAAATGTTGTAAGAGAAACACACACTGTGATACTGGAGAACAGGATTGCTTTCTAGAGGTTCTACTGATTTCTGTTCTGTTCACACAGATCTTTTTTTACATAAAGTTTTGATTTTAAAAAAATCTTGTTGGAGATGTCACACTGTGGTGGTGAGAAAGGGTAAGTTCCTTCCCTGGGCATGCAATGGCCTGGGACAAGGAGGAAACCCTGACTGGATAAACTGAGCTACTTCCTGCTTTTCCTGACTGGAAAAAAAAAAGGTGATGTAACCACATATTGCTGCTTATGAGGGAACTGCTGAGGGTCCCATTGCACCTCATCTGATATTTACAGACAAGATCAACCTGGACTTCTCTTTGGGTGCTGAAAACACTTCTGTAAATGAGTGGAGTCCAACTACAAGATACACAAAGGACACATTTAGATTTGTGTCTGCAACTTCAACCTTATCAGAACTGTTCTGTACTTTTGTGTAGCAGCTGGAAATTTCACAGACTTGTTGCAAGTTCTTTTGGCTTTTTTCTTTTTGCATGCTGCCAAAAGTTTTCATAGCCTTTTTACCTCAAAGCCTTCTTCTGATGTCCAAAGTGTGTGTGACAAAGCCTCCCAACCCAGGCTGGGGAAGGCTGGGGCCCTGGGGCAGCACAGGTGCCTTGCCTGGTGGGGGGAGCTGAACACAACCCACCTGGGCTATAAAAGCTATTTTTGTTGCTCTGGTGTGGTGGATGCAGGACTGTGCAGTGTGAGTGTTTGCTCCTGATTACAGATTTTGGCTTCTCTAGTGGGAGCCACGTAGAATTTTGGCTGGATTTGAATGTCCCATTTATGTTTAGCTTAACACATTGAGAGGATAGTCCTTGGAGGGGACAAAGGTGGAAAATACATCTGAGTAGTGTAGCCCTAAGAAAGGGTGATCTTGGTGAATATTTTCCTCATATGTTTTATAGAACTCAGTTCTTTTTGCCTTCAAAGTTTGAGTGTATGATGTATGTAAGCTTTGCTTGGGTTAATCTGTATTTCATGTCACTTTTCTACAAAATTAGATACACTTTCTGGGGCATTCTTAGGTTGCTGCTTGCACAGCAAAACCTACCTGTTAGTGTCTGTGCAGGAGTCATGGAAAGCATTCTGTAGCTGTTGAGTATCTGCCTGCTCCAGCAGTTCAGGTGTTATCACCTACAGATGTTAACTCTTATTACAAAATATCTGAAAACTCAATTTTCAGCTTAAACTTTTTCTTCCTGGGTGCCAGCCAGTCTGTGCACACACAGGGTGCTACAGGTGAGCTCTGACAGCCCCAACTGACATGGTGCAGCCAGCAGAGCTTAAAGCTGCTTTACATACAAATTCTATGTGAATGTGTGCCACTAATACCTTCTATCTGCTGGTGAGTTATCTTTTTTTTTAACCCCTGAGAAAGACAATCAAATCAGCAACTTAGGATGTACTGCAGGAAAATCTCAGAGGAGGGATGACAGTGGAATGCTTTACAACCATGGGAAAGCAATGATCAGGGAATAGCACCCAGAATGGGTGGAACTGCAGGTGCCCATATCAAATTGTGTCAACAGTCTTTTATTTGAATAACAAACCCTGTGTGCCACCACCCCAAAGAAGGTCAGATGGAAGGCCCTTAAAATAAGTGAAGCTTTGTGTGATCTGAAAAATAAATTGGCAGTAGGGTCTTAAAAGGTTTTTGGCTCCTTTGTTTGCCCTCCTGGTCAATTCCCATTTCCACTCTAGAAGCCTAGAGAAAATCACAGAATATAATAAAAAAATAGTGCTAATGCTCTGAAATGGAATCATATGAGTGTAGTGTAATTAAAACCAAACAATTACTTGTGCTTTTTCTGAAGAGAAATACCACAGCAGCTCACTTCAGCTTTTGTAAGAGAGGAAATCCCTTTTATACAGATGCCTAAAATAAAAGTTTAGATTAATTGAGAGACCCTGGTTTCCCCTGATAAATCACCCTGTGGTGTTATTTAAAAAATGAGTTAATGAAACTGTAGAGCTGTAGAATCAAGGGGGAAAACATTACAAGGGGCATCTGTTACTTCAGTGGTTTCAAGCATTACTAAAAAAAAACCCCACTCTGGTAAGAAATATTCCTGGAATTGATCAAAAACAAGTCTTTAGCAAGTTTTTAAAATAAATAAAAAACTAGACAATGGTAAGTGCAGTAAAACAGCAAACCAAACAGCTCATTACCTTCAAGTTGATAATAATTAAACAATTTATGATGTAACTGGGATTGACCTGGAAAAGAGCTGCTAGGAGGGGATGTTTAATAATGTTATTCCTGTTCCTGACAGGGTACCCTCAATCTGTGCCTTCCTGTGGCCTGGGACGTGAGGACAGGGAGCTGCAGAGTTGTGGCATTGCCCTGCAAAGGTCACAGCTGTCACCAGACATGTGAATCTGAACTGAAATCTTTGATTCCTCTCTAAACACCCCAGACTCGAGCTCTGGGACCTCTCCAGTCCTGCTGCTGCTTCTGGGCACACAAAAAGTTCCCCACTGCTGCACTCACCCCACTGATCAGTGACTCTGCTCGTGCTTCAGCCCAGGGTTAATGAAGGATGACTGACTTAGCACTGCACACCTAAGTTAACTGGAGGATGGGGAGATTAAGCAATATTAATGTCTGATTACATTTAATTAAAGAAATTAGTGCTGCTGCTTAGATGCCCAAAGTGATCTAAAAGTATTCAGAACGGTAATAGAAAAATCTAAGAAGGTTCATGTAGGAAACCAAGGCTTAAATTAAACATATGTACTGAATTAACTGTTTAGTCTGAAGAAATTAAGTGTATGAATGCAGGAAAACATATAAAAATATTCACTATTTTTTGTTCCAGTTTAACTAGCAGACAAGGTTCTACTTGGGATTAAGTCATTAATGAAACAGTGTCTCCTTTCCCACAATTAGGCTGTATTTCCAGAAAAATCTACTCATGTGTGGAATCTGCTGCTTTTTTGTGTGTGGACCTCTGAAACACTTTAGACAGTTCCTGTGCTGTACAGGAGCTACTGTGACTCTTGTTTGCATGCAAGCCACATACCAGCTCAAAATCTCATTTAACAAAGTGCTCCAGCTCCTGGTTATTGTACCCAAAGCCTGAATACAGCACCTGTGTCATCTCTGCTTCCTCTCTAAATCCTCCTAAACTTGCACTGCTCGGGAGCTGAGTTGTTGCAAACATATTGCACAGATATCAGGTCATAAGTTTGTGTCTGATCAATGCCTTCAGCCTTCTCTGAACAGAAAATTCAGAGTTTATTTCCTCTGTAGGCTGGCACACTGTGGACAACAGATTTTTGTGTGTGTTGTAAGGTGAGGTGGATTACTTATATTTCATACCTGCGCAGGAATCTCTGACATCTTTATTCAGTCTGTATCTTATTGCAGCTGCACTCTTTTCAATTTACTGGGAACAATTTATATTGAGATAAATGAAGAGGCTTGAGTATCAGCATGACACAACAGGATGAGAGATTCTGATGGCTTTTACCAAACCTATGCATAACAGCAGTGAAATAAAAGCAGCTAGAACAATAAAACAAGGATTGAGAGCTATTCTGGTGATGAGTACCCAGGATTTGCTGAAATAAATATGAGCCTCCCCTCTCCAGAGGAAAGCAGTGAGGGAATGGTGTCCCAGAAGGATGTCCTTCCTTTGGGACAGCAAGCTTGCAGATAAGCACAATGGTATTGCCTGCAGGGAACAGTTTGCTTTTGTGCTGAGGGGAGCCAGCAGTTTCCCAGGATGGGAAAAAGGATGTGCTGTGTATGACATCTGAATTGCTTGATTGTTATAAAAAAATTATGCTGGACTCAAAGTTCTGGGTCCTGGAAGGACTGTGGACAAGTATCCAGTGTGAACTGACTGGGTCTGAGCAAGGCAAGGACTCTGCTTTAGCAGCAACTGTAGAAACAACACTTTCTGCAACCAAAAAATGTGTGGATTTGGTGCTTGGGGCCATGGTTTAGTGGCTGGCCTGGGGTGTTTGGTTAAGGGCTGGACTCTATAACATCAGAGCTCTCTTCCAACCTTAGTGATTCTATGATTGTATGACACGTATCCCACTACACTGAATTCAGATCTCTGTAGGAAGGAAAAGCTTCGTGTAGTTGATTTTTGTGTAACCCAGTGAAGAACTGGATAGAAATGAAGACTCTTATTTAAATGGGCACCAGAATTAAGGTGTTCTGAGTTGTTCTGAGCCTTTGTTTAAACAGGGAAAAGAAGCCAGAAAACTTCAAATTCAGGAAACAAAGGAGGTAGCTGGAAGTAAGGGAGCATCTTTCAAGGAATGCTGTCCAAATAAGAAAAATGGAAAAGATGATAAGCTCTGACCAGTTAAATATAAAACTAAAATAAGACATGCCAGAAGAAGATACCAAAGAACAATTTTCTAAGGTCTTAAAAGCCACCAATAACTTTTTTAAGAGTGTGAGAAGCAAGGACACTGGCTGAGTGTGTAGGACCAGCTGGTGATCAGGTTGTAAGAGCAGCACAGGGAACATTATGTGGCAGTAAAGCTGTATCAGTTCTTTTCCTTACTGCTCACAAAAAGGTGCCAAGGGATGTTCCCACACAGGAGCTTCTTTATGGGGAAACAGAATCAGAATCAGCAGCATCAGAAAAGTGACTTCTAGTATAAACAGATAAAATGAACAAATTAATTCAGGTCAGACAGAACTCTAGGATGAGTACCACAGTGATATGAACTGCCAAAATCCTTGCTTAAAATCCACATCAGGCTTGGAGAGACAAAAAGTGGCAAATGTGATCCAGTTTTTATGGTATTTTTATAGATGCTTGTTTTTCCCAAGGTATCTGCTACTGCTCCCTTTCAGTGACATGAGGTGGAGTCCAGGCAAGACAGTCAGGTTATTTCTGGTTTACTGCACCAAGCCTGGAACTTCCTCTTTGAAGTCTGCTCAACTTCCAAGAGCACAGATTCTCTGAATTTAAGTTTCTCCAGAGTTCAGGAATTTAAATGAAAGGTGTCAACCTATCCATGCAGCACATCTTTGTTGATATTTTTAAGCCTTAGCAGTGGCCCTGGCAATGGCATAAAACACCATCAGATTGTGTTTGTGCAGCGATTATTCTTGCCCTGTGTAATTACTGCTCCCTCAGATAAAATCTCAAGCTACTTTATTGAGGCTGGGAATTGGAACCACAGAGAGAATCAGTAATCTATGTACATCAATAAAGCAGTCCATTAATTATTTCCACCTACTCAGCTTGAAGAAAATTATCATACTAATGCCTCTGGATAACCACATGACCTGCTCTGCCTCTACATAAAAGCCAAACGTAAAGTCACAAAGGCATTGAGAGATAAATCAGGGACACCAAAGAAATGACAGAGTATAGAATGGCATTCATCTCAGTAATTGGTCACAGAAATCTCCAGACTGCAGTAATATTAGACAGTATCACAATGGCTTCAAATTTGAGAACTGAAAGTATTCTGATTTCTTTTTAAGCAGCAAAGGGTTGAGAGCTGAAATATATCCTCCAGAGTAAGACAGCATTGCCATTATTCAAAAGATAGTAAAAAATTCAAAGATTTTCGTCCCTACATCTTGAAACATATAAAAATTTAAAATTTTGAAGAACTCCAGCAGCATCATATTACATACTGCTAATTCCATACTCATAATTCCATACTTGTCTGTTCAAATGTCATCTTCACTCTGTATGAAGGATTCTCAATGACAAGAAAAGTTCAACCACTGCACTGGTTAAATGAGAGATAACAGAAAACTGGAAGGGGAAAATGAGGATTTAAGATTCTGGAAAGATACTGTCTTTTAAAAAGTGGTATTTTCTGCTATGCCTTTAATAGAGACATCATGCAATGCCCTCTTCAATTTACCTTTTAAATTATAGCTGCTTATTTATGCCTAATTAAGCATTTTCTTAAATTAAGAGTATTACTTGGAAAAAAAGTATTTAGCAATCACAATTAGTGACCTTTAGCCCTGCAAAGCTTTTGCTTGTTTTTATCTACACATTTGGGATCCAAGTGTAGGACATGCTACCACTCCTTTCATTACAGTGATTAAACCAGACTAATTCACAAATTATGCTAATCTTGTGGTAAAGAGTAGTTGTATAACAGTATGTAATTACATTTTTCTCTGCCACACCGTGGTGATTTCACACATAGTAAAGCTACACAATCAAACACTACTTTAATTCTTCTGAAAAATAAAGGTCAGCTGCTTAAAAAGGTGTTTACAGATGCTTTTCATATTGTCTTTTCTCAGTTGCATTATTCATATGGTAGGACCAGGAAAGGGGCAGCCATAAGGAGAGGTATATCCAGGTGCAAAATGAAGCAGCTACCAATATTCTAGGGCCAGGGCTGCTGAAGTTCTGAAAAGAGAATGTGTATCTCTCCCTTTCTAGTCACCAAGATACTGCAGTCTTGGGGGAAATGGGTTTTTCCCTGTAATGTGAGTGGAGTTCCTGCTGCTGAAAGATTTAGCACAACTATGGCAAAAAATGAAAATGAAAACAGATTAAAGAACAGTTTGGCTTAAAGGTTAAGAAGCAACTGGGATGTTTAGTGGAGCTGGCACAGATTGCTCATTAAAGTGTCAGTCGTGGGTAAGGAAAATCCTTCTTGGCAAATGAGCTAAAAATGAGAAAGGGGAGGGGAGGAAGGCAGCATCCTCTCCCTCTTTTCCATGCCCAGTTCCTGTGGGCTGGGTCTGTGCCCTGCCTGCCTTTGAGTGGGACACTGGGCTGCCTTCCTCTGCCAGCCAGTGCCCGGCTGTGGGGATGACTAATGAGATAACTAATGAGCTGCCATCAATTACTGCCACTCCGCTGGGAATTTCTAACCACGTCTGGCCGGTCCCTCAGCCATCAATCACTGCCAGGGTCCCACAGATCTCCCTTGAACCAGGCACAGTCCCAGCTGAGAGCATTTGCCTGGCACTCACTGTAATTTGGGGGGTGGAAAAGGGGGAGAGTTTGGCCTGGGGGTTGAAGCACAGACTGAAAGGGAAAAAGATGAAATGCAAAAAGGCTGTGATGGTCGTTCTGGACTTGAAGTGGGGCTTTGCATTAAAATGCAGGAAACAGATTTTGAGCTATCCTATGATCTCTAATCTTTCCTCTTCATGTTCTTCATCTTTGGGTTTTCTGTGGCTCATGCTGTAAAACTGGGGACTGTGGCTGTGCTGTTAAAATGAGCGACTGTTCTGAGGCAGGATGAGAGAGATGTAAGACTTTAAAGAGGATCCAGAAGAAAGGTGAAGAAAGCCTCAAATAGATGAAATCAAATAGAAAAAGTTGTTCAGAGAAAAGTAATTCGGAACTTATTGTTTTAAGGGAAGAGAAAAGACTGCTTATCCAGCAGATACCTTGAGCTCTATTCTGTAGATTCAGCTTTATTTTAATGTCTTTGGGATACTATCGATCCTTCTGCTGAAAAATATAAAGGAAAGTAGAAACATAAAAAAAAAACCACCCCCAAAAGACAGCATATTTATTCTAACAAAAGTGCTTTTTTTTTGGGTATCCCAGTGCCTCACAGTATACTGTTACTAAAATAACCATAACTCTCAGGTAGTAGGTTGGAATTTAACTATTTATTGCCAAATCCAGGGCATGCCTGCTAGTGCTTCCTTTATTAGGATGGGTTTAGTGAGCATCTCAGTCTGGAACTGCAGGGCATTGGGAGATTCAGTCTGGAGAAGGAGGGGTTAGCCAGTCCCATTCTCCAAGGCATTTGTTTGTGTGATAGCAGCCCCTCAAGAATTGCTGGCAGCTCTGCACTGGTTTGGCTTCCCACGTGAGCCCTGCAGTTCATGACAGCCAGGGAGGCAGAAGTGCCCAGACTCTGCTGACTTGCAAAGACAAGTGAGGAGGCAGCACAGAGTTCAGCACGGAGTGCTGCAGTGTGTATCTGTAATGACACTGCAAGACAGGAACAGTGATGTTCTCTGCTCTGCTGTTTAATCACATTTCTCTGACCCCATCCCGCAGGGCTCTGGCTCTGCCTGGGGATGCTGCTGCTGTAGTGAAATTACCAAAACGCTCTAACTTCGATTGTTCTTGGAAAGATGAGAAGTGAGCACAGCTGACTTGATGCACTCACAGGCTGGAAAAAATGTTGTCTGGGCAATTCTGATCTCTCAGAAGTCTGATCCTGATGCTGCCAAGCCACAACTCTAAACAGAGCCATTACTACAAAATATTTTGGAATGGAAAGAAACCTTGGCTTCCCCTCAATGGCTACATCAAACTATTCAGCTAATTGCTGTCCAGTGATTGATCTTTCACTGAGTGATCCATTTTCCTTTGTGTGGTGAAGACTCTGAAGATCTGATATTTCTGTTGGGGCAGAATCCAGTCCCTGCTTCCCTGACAACCTGTTGTACACACAGTATGTGGCTCCCAGCCCCTGCAGACAGGCTGCTGAGCACAGCAACCAGCTTCATCCTTAGCTAAAAAAACTTCCATGTTCCTGGAGAATCCAGATCTCTTGTACCCAGAGATTAATTTGAAATACTTTTCTGTGCTTCTCTGTGTGCAACTGGGATAGCACAAAAGCTTTGTGGTCGCTCTCACTTGGGATGAACCCAAGTTTTATGGGAGTCCCAGTAACTAAGGAGCCTGCAGGGAAGTCTCACTTCTCTCTTCCTCCTGAGCCATGTTTGTATCTTGCAGGTCTCTAAAGCATCTGACAAAGTCTTTGCACAGGAATTACTCTCTGGGAGGTAATGGCATAGCTGAGTGCAAGGTTATTTCTTGCTTCACGCCACATTATCTGATTTCTGTATTCTGGACTAATACACTGCCTAGGAAATAGAAGTGGTTCTTACCCAAGAAGTTCCTGCATCACCAGTCAGCTGAATGTCAGATGGCCACTACTATGATGGGGGTAAAGCTGGTCATTATTTACCTAATATTCAGAAAGGCTGAAATGTGTTGTCTGAATTCTCTGATATCAGGTGAAAATAAGGGAAGATAAGAAAGCTTTTTTTTTGAAAAGATGGGCCTATTACATAATCTAAAAAAGTCTGTCAGTGTGGTTATTAGTCCAGAAAAATTGTTTATAAACCACATAAAAACTGAATAACTTCTTAAAGAGGAAAGAAACTGCACTGCTGCAAAGCTTTCTGTAAATCCCCTGCAAACTTGAGAATAAATGAAATTATTCACCTTCACCAAATAGATAAAATGTGACATACAGATGGGAAGACATCTCACATTACACATAAACCTACTCTTTGAGTTCCAAACCTGCTTCTGCTTGTTTGAGCTGTTCAGATGGGTCTGTCCATGGCCCTCTTGCCTTTTTCTAGAAAATTAAAGGCAAATACTACATGCTTACCCATGTTTTACATGCTATTTAAATAAGTTTTCTCCTTTTAATCCTTTATGAACTTGCCAACATCAGAAAATCCTCTACCATTGGATTAATTGTCATATGTGATGCTCAAGTATACTGCAGGTTTTTTATTGACAAGGTCACATTTCAAACCTTTAGGTCCATTAAAGCATTCAGTTTTGGATTGTGCTGTGAATCTGAACTTCCAGACAAACTTGGCTGATTTGCTGAGGCTGCTTTTGGACAGAGATACAGCAAATGCTGATTTCTGCTGTCAGTGAGCCAACATTCTGAAAATATATTTGTTTTCACAAGGTTGTGAAGGTTGTTAAATACTCACCTAAATGTGTATTTAATGACAGTAGTAAGTGTGTTTTCATTGACTTTGAAAGCTCTGTCTTGGCAGTTGAACACAAAGGAATGTTCTGTAGCTCTCCCACCAGAGAGGAGAAATGAGAAGGTTCTCCAGCTGGTTTTGTCTGAAAACAAACCAACCAAACCTTTCCAAAATCCCTCCAACCCCCCAAAATAGAATGGAGGTGGGGAAGGAAGCAAAAAACCCCACTTTAGGCATCGTTTGGGAGTGGAGAAAGGGAGGAGAGTGCTGGATGTGGTGGGACAGTGCAAGCAGGGCAGTGAGGTGAGGAGGGCATGACTGACCCACTGCTATCCCACACCCTTTGGAAAAAATGATCACCTGAAAGTTTCAACAGCAAGATTCAGATTGTAGAGCTGAAATTCATGTTGAATTTAGCACAGATTACAGATTTTGATCTCTAGTCTCACATCCTTTTTCTGTCTAAATTTTAAACCCACTCTCTGCAGAAACCAGTAAAAGTGTACCCATCTCTCTCTCTACCTTTAGTTCCATTACAGGGACTAGATCTTAAGTGCTAAGAAATTGTAGTAAGACCAGAACATGAATGTCTTTTTTTTTTTTTTATTTTTCATGCTTGAATTTAAGAAAAGGCCTTTTTCTCTTATTTAATAAGAAGTGCTGAGTTAAACCATGTCAAGGTATTCCCTTAACTATTCCACCACAAATTAGCCAGGAGAGGGCAGATCATGTGCTCTTAAAGGGTTTGTGTGCTGTGCCAGGGCTCTGAAATGGGCAGGACCTGCTTTGTGCTTCCCCTGAGTGCAGGGTCTGCTTTCTCCTTGGAAATGGTTTGTGGGGTGGATGGGGGAGAACAGGCCAGAGGTGACACAAAGGAGCCCGAGCAGGACAGTGGTGAGGGCTGTGCCCTAAAGCAGGGCTGAGATCAGGGCAGAGAGCAGATGCCCAGGACAGTCTGCTCAGGGGATGGCTTGAGCCCAGCTCAGGGAGGCTGTAGGTGTGAGCCAAAGGAACTGCACAACTCTCAGCAGCAACCGAGTCACAACATCAGCTCTGCTGTGAGTGCAGCAGCAGGGATGGATGCAGGGAACAGCCAAGGAGGGGATGCTCCCTCCTGGATGCAAGGCAGGGTTTGGGAATGTGCTGCTGTGCTGCCCTCAGTGCATGAGAACACCCTGAGACAGGAGTGACTGAGCTGGGGGTGTCAGGTGTGTGCTCCAGGCTGGCTCAGACAGCACTGCAAGCAGAACCCTCTGTTATTTCCAACCAGCAACTCCTCACACTGACTGAAAACCTGTTCAGCACAGCAGTGATCCTTCCAGGGCCCTCCCTGGCCAGCTGTTTCCCTGACCCATGGACTGAGCTGTCGGCTCAGTGTCCATCACATGGCATCCCAAAAATGCTGCTGCTCTCACCAGTGCTGGCAGGGGGCCTGAGTTTGTAAGGCAAGAACCATGTGACATTTTCTTTCTGTGGCTTGTAAGGACTTATTTCAGCTTGTGAGAAGTGCCACTAACCAGCAAACTGTTTGTGTGAGAAATACAGCAGGGCATGAGCATCTTTTGAGCTGCAAGGACTGCTCCACCTCAAAGAACACCTCAGCAGCACCCAGCACCCTCCAGCAGTACAAGGGCACACTGGTCAGAGGGGCAATGCCAGGATGTGGAATCCTAAAACCTCCTGGAGGCACAAAGAGCAGAATCTACCCTGTGTGTGAGTCACAGAGGGCCCAGAGCTCGGAACACTCCAGCCCATTCCTGCCAGAGACTGCATCAGCTCTGAAGGAATGAGCATCAATTGCTTCCAAGGGAGATGTGTAAAAGATAGGGGATGTTGTTGCCTTTTTGGCAGCCAAGATTCACTGTTAGATAGTGCCTTGGAGGCTTTATTACTTGTGACCTTCACACAAACAGCACACATCTTATTTTGTGGATACAGCATTTGATGGTCTTTCCAGCAGCAGAAGAATAAAATTACACCTGAAAAGAGGTTTAGGAAGAAAAGTGTTAAATGGTTACATCCAGATTGGTTAGAAAATTTTTAATTATGTACATGGAAAAGACCACAAAGATGTCAAGAACCTTATGGACCCAAGCTTCTAAACAAACTCTGAAATTTATTACGAATATTAAATACACCAGGTAATAAAAAAATTTACACCAGGTAAATAAAAAATTGCCTAGAGGCAAAATCTGTAGCTTCATAATCCCTGAAAATATAAATTTTAGTTGACCTCAGTGTCACAGGCTAATATTTTTAGAAATCAAAATATGAGCAGAATAATCCTGAAAACAGAACTAACTGAAGTAGTTCATGGTAATTCCTCAGACTTTTGAACTACCAATTCTTAACTGTTCCTACATAATTTTTTATTAAGAAAAAAGTTCTCCTGACTTCAGTTTCCACTTGATTTTTTAGTGTTAATTTGAATTAGCTAAATAAACCTACAGCTTCTCTGCACTGGCCAAAGGACCAGAGCAAACTGGTCCCATACACTGACCAGCACCTTCCATCAGTGCTCCAGTCTGGTTCTAACACGAGCCAAAAATAAAGTGCTCATTTTTAAACACAAATTGTATTAACTGACCCAAATACATTTAGTGTTAGTGGCACGATTTCAGTTTGTGCTCTCAGTGAAAAAGAGAACACAGACTCTCACTCATGGCCACAATGTTTATTCTTCTATGGTGTATTTCAGGTATCTGGCAATGGGATTTATTTTTATTTATACATTTCTAGTAGAGGTAATATCCAGAAGGCTTAGTAAGTACAGATTAGCTCTGTTTAGTGTTTTTAATTCTGTTTAAACTTCTAACACAAAGCTACCAAAGTTAGTAATCATAAATCTCATTAAAATTGCCATATGCAAATTCACTACAGGTGTTTACTATCAAGAGGTTTTTTCAGTATGACCTGTCCAAAGAAAACATCAGTCTTGCCAAACAAAATTGTATTTTTCTGATTTATTTAGCCAAGTTTCATCACTGCCCCAGAGAGAGAGGAAATGGAATGAATTTTTGAGTTTTTTGGGACAAAGAGATCTTTTTAAGGAAAGCTTTCCATCTTGATCCGTGACAATACCTACAATAACTTTCTGATCTGAGCTTTAAGAAAGGTATTTTAAGACATTCCTACCCTGCTTTTCCAACAGCTGTAGAAACGTTGCTGAAATGGAGTGTTATACATGGAAATAAAATCCCTCTTGGCCTGAAGTCATCTAGCAGGAGAGCAGCAGGAGTTCAGCAACCATAAACTACATGTAGTGACTCAACTTGCTCCACTCTGCTTTGCTTCTTTAACAGGTAAGAATGAACATGTTATGAGGAAAATTAAATGTGCTTATTTCAGAAATATTTTCAAAGTAGAAAGCTGAATGTGAATCACAAAACCTTGGCAAAACAAACAAACACTCTCGTGGCTGGTATTAGCTGCACTATTTTCCTAAAGTCTGGACTGCAGTACCCCAAGTTTCCTTGGCAATTTAACTTTTGTGCAAGAGGAAGAGGGCAAAGTCTGAGTCTCTCAGGCAGGCAATTGTCATTGGAGGCTTCACCTCCATCAATAGTGATGCCTTTTCTTTGTTCTGCACTATTTGCTGTTGTCAGCTGAGGTAACAGATATATCTATTATGCTGCCAAAGGAAACCAGCAGAGCAATAGAATGACAATTCCTGGACCACTTACAACCAGCCTGCTACAAGAGAAGTATCAATTTAGTTTCTGTAGCATTAACTGTGGCCAATTTAATAGAAAAAAAAATGGTCTTTATACATAATTTCTTGGGATTTGTCCCAGTGATTTTCTTGTCAGTCTTATGATGTGAAATAATACTTTTTGCTGTATTTGCGTGCGAGTTATTTCAGAAACTTCACAAGACCTGGTGTTCTTGTTACACCACTGATTTGCTATGACTGTGATTTTTAGTAATAATCACTCATTTGAAACCTTCAGCCTCAGCACATTGTAAGTTTGAAAATCTTAAAAGCTTTAGATGGAAACAATACAATTTCAGTGCTTACAGCTAAGTGCTTCTCTGAAGCACAGACACATTCTGAATAAACAGCACTTGCCAAAAGATGCTGAAGCTGTTCACATCTAATGTCAAATTTATGCCTGACATCTCTTACAATCCCTGAAATTCCCCTTTTAACTTGCACATGTTTCATGCATGTTCTGGTTTTGCATATAATAAAATCAAAGTGGGCACAGCCTTTTAAACAGAGGGGTAATTTCAGGTGTCTGAGGAAGAATCTCTGGTTTTGTTCACACAATTGACTTGGCCTGTTTTCACTTTCTCTTCCTTCGTAAAATGCACTCCCAATCTGTGAGAAATAAAATTCCATGAACTGTAACCTCTGGGAAATTTCTTCTCTGATACCATCTGAAGCTGCTTCTGCTGGTGGAAGGGTTTTTGTGATGCATTTAAAATCAAAAGTTCCTCTGAAATGTTGTCTGGATGGAGCAGTTCAGATGGACTGACTAATGCTGCAGTCCCCAGCACCCACCACAGACCTGCCTGGGCATCTCCACGGATGCCAGTGATTAGGAAGCCTCCAGTTCTGGAAACTTCTTTGAAAAATCAGGAAACCCAATTTTATGCAGCCTAGTGAGGCTTCTTTAAGGTCTCTTTTCCCCTTAGGTAACACTTGCTATAACTCCTTAGAAGTCTGAGAATGCTCTGTGATTCATTAAGCAGATGAGCCTCATTTTCTGCACTCCAAACAAACAGATCAGCTTCCAAGGCAACTGCTGCTCTCCTCAGGCTCAGGCTGCATTAGGCTCACAATCAAAGCAGGTGTTAACAGTGTTAAAAACCCTGCATAGTTTGGTGGGCTCAGTCTTCTCCTGGGAATTATTCTTGATGTGGATGTCAGAGGTGGCTCTTCCACACCCGTGTGACTGAGCCACTTCTACCTGCTGCACCTTCTGGTAAAATCATGGTCCCTCTCCAAGCAGGAGAAGGGGCTTCTCCCCAAATCTTTTGCTAGAAGTTTTGTTCACCCTCAGGTGAAACCACCTGGAAGGCAAATCCTAGACCTTGGGATCCCTGAAAACTTAGCTGGGTACTACAAACCCTGTGGGCATCTAAGCAATAGGAAAATCATGTAATGAGGACACACAAAGTTAGAAGATACTTGTCAGGTCCCACCAGATCCCTGTCACAAAGTGCTTTTAGGTAGCAGTTAAGATTTAGGATGATTACTGCAACTTGCTAGCATGAATACCAAACCTTCCTTAATTTGAGATACACAGCATATTCCTATTTGGTTTATTTTTAATCAGAGTATTCTATATTTAACTTATTTTTGTAGTCTGAGGTGCAAGAAAATTTGATTGTAGCAAACCATCTATTAGAGGAGTTTTGGTGCATTACCTTCATGTCAGATGTCACCTTGTCTTGCTCTGTCTGCTCTCATTTTTCCATACTAATCTCCCTCCTAACTCAGCTGTGTGAAGCAGTATCTGACAGGATGCTCCATGGTTCACATTTAATAACTCATAAGTTAAAAATCCCTCACAATATTGAAGCATGGAAACTCAGAAATACATTTATCTTCTTAATCTGCACACACAGATCCTCATATTTTGTCATGAATGAGGTTTAATTAAATACATTGAAATTCATCAGTTTATCCGAAGTTTTTAAATCCTTCCTTCCTTTTTTCTAGTTCTTGTTATCCCTTGCACATTAGCATTTCTAAATTGTATAGAAATCTTGTTACATTTTCCATTAGAAAACGAATTCCTCAAATTGGCAGTGCTTGTACTGACCACTGTCTGTCCAGGACCATGTGTCAGTGGGCACAATAAATAGGTTTAAAATTAAGTAAGCTTCTTTCCATTCTTAAATGGTACCCATATTTTGGACTTAGCCTTAATAAGACATAAGTTTAAGGCAGCTTCCCTGAAATTCTGCTGTAAGATAAAAACACCAAACACCTACTGTAGCTTTTAAGAAAGCAAAATATGCCAAGCTTCATAAACCTATTTCTAATTATCAATTTTACCATTTGCCTTGACTTTTTCAGAAGGAAAAGAAATTGTCATTTCTGGTTCTTCTGTTTCCAATCCCTGAATCTGGGTATCTCTGAAGGGTGATCATCCCCTCTCAGACACTGACAGAATCCATCATTTTCATCTGCCTGTTCCTCACTGAGCACATCCTGCCTGTTAAAATTAGCACCAACACTGCCTTGTCCTTTTAACACTAACATGCAAACTTGTCACTTCTTCTCATTAAGACACATTTGCTCTTTTCAAAATACCTTCAAGCTGACTACTAATTCTCCAGTCCTTGACTTCATAGGCAGTATAAAATTCTAAACGGTAACTGAGTCATCTTTTGATGGGTTGAGAGGGAGGGCAGAGTATGATGTTGCCAATAGCATGCTGTTTGCTCAGCAGTGGAGTTTATGGAGTACTGCTTTATTCAGACAAATTATTAGGTTCAGGACAGGTGGTAGCTGGATGACACACAGCCCTGATGTACAGAAAATCCATACCCATTATCTGGCAGCGTCTTCTCACCATGAGAGCTGTGGATTTACAGCTGGAGCTCTGGCCAACAGCAGCATTCAGCACGGAGCCTGTGTCACTCCCCATGTGCAGGGCAGAAAACTCACAAGCAGAAAAGGTTGTCTGGAGGGTCTATTATTTTTTTTTCTTTTTTTTTTTTATTATTAAAACTTCTAGCATATTTTTTTTTGACAGTTACTAGCAGAACTATACATAGGTGAAGAATACAGTTATCTAATATCCCCATATTTTCTTTTGCTACAGTGAATTGCAGGAGCTCCTTGTTCTGTTGTTTTTAAACTGAGTCTGTCCCAATCATTCATGAGTCAATGTGTTGTACTTGCTGCCATGTTTTTATCTCATTGACAAACACAGCCACTGCACAAAAACATTCTGGTGCAGCCCATTCATAACCAGCACTTCTGTTTCCATTTTGCAGCACTCTTTGCACCAGCACTTTCATATCATGGGTTGTCTGCTGATTTTCTGGATGAATTTTTTGGTTTCAATGTCACCAAAAGTGCCTGAAACTTAAAAACTGCTTTAGAAGGTGGTTCTCCTTCTTCTGTTAAATGGCTGAAAGCCTGAGTGCCTCTTTATTGGTCTAAACCAGATTTGGCTGGACACTGGACTTTTCCCTTTAGATGGTCCTTCTATCTTCTATTTTGAATGGAAGGCAAAAGGATAAAGTAGGATTTCAGCTTTATCAGCAGATGCCAACTGTTTCTCTAATGTGGACATAGCTCATTTTATTCTCCTTTAAGACAGAAACTTTTACCACCTGCAAGGTGTTTGCACCCCTGAACCCCTGCTGAACCCCTGAAAATCTTCAACCCTTCCAGAGGTTCTGATGAGGACATGGGGTCAGGAAAAGCTTGTCAACTTAGCATTTCATTTGCTGCTGCTAACACTCCTACCAAAACATGGTAAAGGACAAATACTAACTGCAAGGAACAGGGTCTGAACTGGTGAGGCTCTGGTCAAATGAATGGAGTTATGCTGACTTTATTAAGAGGTGAGGGTTTGATTCTCCACCATTTCTGTTTCCAAAATATAGCCAACTTAGCCTTAACCTCTGGTATTTTTTTGGATGAATTGCTAAATCCTCAGATGGCACTACTTGCTGAACATAGAGCATAAACAGCATTCCTCCTTATGTAGTTCTTGACTGACCCAGTTTCTCTGTTCTTCTGAGAAATTCTGGCTGCTGTCTCTTGCTTTCATGTATTGTGCTGCATTCTCTAATCCTCACTTGTCCTCAAGAGACTTGAGGATGCCAAGTACAGGGCTGCAGCTCCCAAAAGAATGGCACCACTTCCAATTCAGCCTCCACTGGTTTCACCTTGTGGATTGAGGAACTGGATGGTTTTGACACCTCTGATTTCCTTGGATTTCACATACCCCAGGTGACAGGAAAAAAGCCAAGGTAAAAGGGGCAATCTATGAAGGTGGAATACAGTCAAGTGTGACTTGTACATACCTTTCTGTCCCCCCAAAATAGGTTTCTGAATGTTCTACAATTCTAAATTACTTTCCAACAAAATTTCCCTCTTCTTGTGGACTCCTGAACTCTCAGGCCCTTGGCTGTACCCAAAACCTGTAACTGACATCTTCATTTCTTTTCTTCTGGTAAGAGAAGAAAGAAATATTTTTATAAAGCATGCTCTTCTGCCTTTTCTCTGTAATGTCATTTATCTTGCTGTGATTCTTATGACAGCTTGTAATGCTTCCAGAACTTGCATTTCAAAGCACTTTTCAAATCTCCTTTTGGATGCCAGGGTCTGGCCTCAATTCACCCAGCTGAAAAGCAGCCAAGGGTTTTGAGGAATAGCAGAGATTTATTTTACAAGAGTTACAGGTGGAATAAGCAGTGTCTGGCTGCCTCACTGCCCCTTCAGCAGTTCTTAAGGTTGGGCTTAGCTCTTCCAAAGCCTCCTGGGTGAGGCAGGCCACAGGTAGGACAGGACAGGATATAATGCCAAAGCATCATTCTCTCAGCTTCTGCTGAGGAAGGTTTATCAGCTTTTGAGACTCAAATCCCTCAATGGCAGAAAGGAAAATACTTTGGAAACTTTCACTGTCCCTTCTCTCTTCCTGGAGAGAGAAAGCACAGGGAATATGAGCCACAGGAAGTGGCACAATCAAGGCTGTTCATGGGAACTGAGGGTGAGATCTGTGTTACACACAGAAAACCAGAGACAGCAATAGGAATGTTCTTTAGAACCAAAACAGAAATTCATTTAGTCTCTCTTTTTCAGTGCAGTGGCAATCCATATTATCTGATTGAAGTCATTATTTAAAACACTGGGGGATTTGAAAACACATGGATGCACCCTTTATAGCAACCTGGATGATACTAAAGACATCATCAAGGAAGGGATAAGAAATTTAACTTGTTCTACCACTGTACACTAATTAAACTGCTTAGTGCAGAGATCAGCATAAATAAGGAATTAGCAAACAATGCTGTGAGTAAAGGATAATTTGTAATATCAGCAAATTGATGCACTGGGCTCAGATACTGTAATTTGACTGGCAGCACTTATATTAAGTTTTGGCAGCATTTAAGCAGACTGGGAGTGCTGTGATGAAGCTCAAGCACATTAATCCAAGCTCCAACTCTCGTTAATACTGATGAGTGAAGGCAGTTAATTGAATTATGTATGAAGTACTGCTGATTAAATATTTCACTCCTTGCTACAGAATTAACTCTGCTTTATTAACAGCCACTGTTGTCTCTAATAGTCAATGTCAGAGGGACCTTTTCTCAGCCATCCACTTTCCTTTTTTCTAACCATCTGCTCAGGTTGCTTATCTATGTACACATCTATTGCTGCTTGTACTGGCCTTTGAAAGAAGCATTTTTCCTCCTCCAAAAGGGTTGTGTGATAGTGTAAAAGTTTTAGGAACAGGTTTCAATGAAGCTTTTAAATTAATTTTTCCCATTGCCAATAGAATAGCATTCTATCCATTACATAAACACAGACTTTTGATTTATTCCATCTCAAGAATGAAATGCAGCATTAATAGGCAGTTTTCATTTTGCTTTGATGCTGATTTCTACTTCCAATTTTTACAGCATTTTAAAAAATTGTACATAAAATCTCTGTTAATGAGGAAGAGAAAGGAAAAATATGGACACATAATCTCAAGTTACAAAGAAATTGTAAAACAGGGCTTTAGCAAAATAAATAAACCAGAGTCCTTTCAGGAACTCAGCTGAACAACTACAAGAATTACTGTCCTCACCAGCTGGCAGATGTTTACAATTAATCTCAAAGACAAGACAGCTGAAAGAGACCTCAGTTATTAGGGTGTTCAAAGACAAACACAAGGAAAGCTAATTAGGACAGTGGCAGTGCTTTAGCAACAAGAACAACAGAGGCCTCGACATTCTACAGACACGAGGGCTGCTGCTGGACCACGTTCTCACAAAGCCAGGTCTGTGCTCTTTCATTATCTGCTGAGATGTGTCAAGAGCTGGCAAAACACAGTGAAATCTGGTACTAACGTTTATATTAAAAAATATGGAATATGTGAACAAAGCCACAAGTTTCTACTGTTAAAAAGAATGGGGAGCATTTTTAAATTAAGCCATGTTGGAGGTCTGAAAAAGAGCTGCTCTGTTATTTTGAACACAGAGCCCTTTCAGATTTGCCTTGAAATATTCTGAAAATAAGCTTTCTGGTGATAGTCCTATTTCTGGCTATATGTAAGAGGTTTTCAGTACATTAAATGAAATACTGTAGTGCACAAATAACAGAATACAGAAAATTTATTTAAATAGTAGCAGAGATCAAGGATAATAAGTTTTAATACCTAGCAAAACACCGAAATGCTGCATGTCCACTACTCCATGTTACTTTGTCATCCATTAATTTCGTTAAGACAAGTGAGGAAAAATAATTTAAAAATGTCTCTGGACAGCAGAAAGCCCAGAACAAGTACTTTTGTACAGATGTTTTGGGACTTCTGTTTTTATTTTCATGGCTTACACTTTTGTGTCCCCAGGGGGTGAAAAAGAAATTATAATTAAGTTGATGTAGTAACATGAATCAGTGAAGGAAATGCTTATCAAACATTGTTTAATGAAAGTGAATCAAGTACTTCTTAACTTGAACTGCAAGAATACCTTTACTTAGGATCTGAGGGTACAGCAAGGCCTCTAGTATTGCCTTCACATTAATTTTCCCTTGGTATTCTTTTAATTATGATGTTTTAAAACACAATTTCAAGTGTGCAAATACTGTTATCTGAAACCTTGCTGCATGATATAAGTTTCAAGATAGGATTATTCTTGATTTTTCTTCTACTCAAATATGATGGTGCCAGACTAAAATCCTGTGAAAGACCAAGGATGTTCACTAACAGAAAACAGGAGGTCCCTCTCTGAAACCACTGATTCCCTCTGGATGTTGAAAGATGAGTTCAAGAAACTCAGAACGATGGGCAAGGGCAAACACAGAAACCAGAGCTAGAAAATTATTTGTTCTTCAAGTTAGAATCTGATCCAGTTGCCAGTGCAGTTGCTTTTTCTGCTTTGGTAGCTCTCCAGAGGAGAGCAGGGTTCCCTGCAGACAACGTGCATGATGCCATAACCTCCTTTGGAAAGTGCAGTCCCTGGTGACTGGGGGTTAAGACTCTCAACACCACAAACCACTGGCTAAAGTCCTGTGAAAATGGAGAAAATGGTTACAGGCAGAGGCTGTAGGAGAGCACCTCCCCAGAAGGTCCAGCTGGAATTCTGAGCTGCCTATGAAAATATTGATTTGGGAAGCACAAGCTGTGGAGCGGATGAGGAGGAGGCTGATAGCCATCTGGGGAGGAAGCTCTGCTTGTTTCTCAGGGGTTCCAGAGATCAGGGAGTGCTGCTGAGGGTGCCAGCTGGCCTGCTGCCACCAGCCTTCTCTGTGCCACCAAACAGTCTCTGGGAAGCCTGCCCATGGAATCATAGCACATATTCCAAACAAGAAGCACTTGGTATTCCTGCACCATGAAAGCTGACGAGCAGCAGATTTTCCTTCCCAAAGCTCAAGACTTCCAGGGCTTCTCCTGACTGGCTGTGGTGGGGGCATGGCTGTGTGAGTCTCAGGTGAGGTGCTGACACCAGAATGGGAAGTGTTCACTTAAGATTTTTGTCTTTTCTCCAATCCTTTTGGCTTGCCCACATGAACACTTCCCATGACCTGTTCCAGGGACCGTGGATGAAGAATACCTGATTTACATAATTTTCCATAGTCTTGTATCTCTTCAGTTTCTAGAGGACAGGTGATGGTTTCTCAGGTTACCTTTCTGTTCTCTCAGTAAAACAGGACTTTATCCAGCAGAGAGAAATGGAACCCTCTTCTTTCTTGAAGTAAGAACTGAACCTTGAGGCTCCCCATTGGTTGTTTTAGTCACATTTAACGCTCTGAATGGCAATGCTGTGCAGAGCTGAGGAACAAAAACCTCAAACATGCAGAATGCTGGTTATTGCTTAATGATTGACATGCTTTGGGATGCTTTATAACAAGGAAATCTTACTTGATTGTATTCAGTTAATTATAATCAGCTTAAAAATGAAGATTAGAACAGGAGCTACATACCAGTCTTACATAATTATACACAATGTGTACCTACAAACACATGGATTGTAATTCTTCCTGATCAAATTTTAACTTTGTGCCTCATTACTATCATTTTGGTTGTGGTAGAATCCAGAAGCAATTCCCCACACCCAGATTATTCCCCACACACTTTATATTGGGGCAAATCTGAGGTAAAAATGGTCGAAGAGGCTCAGACCCGCAGACTCTGAATTTAGAACAAGAAATACCTACAGAACACGGTAAACTCAGTAGGTGATTCACTTCCTGATGAAGATGTTTCCTAAAAACCTCAAGTATTTCCAGAAGGTCACTCCCACCTTCAGAAAACATACACAACAACTTATTTTTAGAGTTGTGTAGAAATGCCTTGCCCACACAGTAAATTGGACATATGTTCTTGGATTTAGCTGCCAGTTCTATGAAAGTTAAAGAATTCTGGGCTCACTGTTTTTACTAAATAAAATTTTGCATTTATTTTTGTCAAAGCAAAAACCAATTCTGCATAAACCCATTGCTCATGGACCTTGCAATGAGAGCTGAGTCTGCTGTTGACATTCTTATGCTTGCTTGTGGGTTGCTGCTCCTCCTCCAAGCACACTCCTAACTTTAGATACAGCCACTGGAAAGGATGCTGGATGGAGCACATGCTGAGTGGCACTGCTAAATCAGAGTGAAAGTGGTAACTCTCCCCTTCTGCTGCTATCCTTTGTTGTTCCTCTGTCCCAAACATCTTCCTTTGCTGCTTGGCCCCAGCAGCTTCTTCTCTGCACAGCACATCAGTGAGGGGATGAAACACCCAAACTCCTGTGATCTTTAATCAAGTTTATTACCTGCAGTAGATTCCATACCAGGAATGTGCACAAAATCTCTCAGGTTTAAAACTGGGATGTATTTTTGTAGGTGAAAGTAGAATCAGACTGGTTTGAGGGTTTGATGATTTATGTCGTATTTGAAATTTAAAATAAGTTCAAATCCCCAATTCAACTATCACTGAAAACATTAGTTTGGATAAAATACTCTACATTATTTGCAAATGACAGAGTACAAGCTATTTAAAAGAATAGTAAGAGTATTCTGAAGATGTATGAAGAAACTAGAGCTGAGCATTGTGTGTGTATTACCTGGGGTGGTGAAATTTAAAAAAAAATAACACAGTTAAGAATTCTTTAGGAATAATAAGAAACAGGGTAAAAATGCCAGAGAGACATTAGAAACTACCAAGATGATCCACCTTCTGCATCTACAAATAAGACAATAGGTTTTCCCAATATTGGTTGACTGATACTTATTTAGAATTAGATATTATATCCTGATTTCCTGTGACTTATTTGTAGAAAACTGATTTTTAAAAGTCCAAATCAGCAGAATATTCACAAAAAATGTTCAGTGTTAAAAATGATTAAAAAATGCAAAAATAAGGGAACAGACTCAGAAAAGACAATGCTGGGGAAAAAAGATTTTGCATTCTAATGGTTGTTTCAATTCTTCAAAGCAATTATAAAAAAAAAAAAAAAAGTCCAACCTGAAATTATTTGTGCATCTTCATGCAAAGACCTTGGCATTTAAGGAGCACTTTATCCATCTCCACACATCATAAAATTCCACTAATTAAGTTCTCTCTTGTAAAATAACTTATATTTGCTGTTCTTCAACCATTAGATTAATTTTTACCACACATTTATTGCTTCCATTTTGTGTATCAAACATTTGAATCTTAAATGTGAAAAATCTCTATAGGTGCAGGAGTGTAAACAAATATAAATTTGTCTGTATGAAGCTCAACTGGAGAGCCACATAGGAAGGAAGATGGGTCTAAAAGTGATGCTTGAAAAACCCCCACTATCAGCACGAACAGAACAATGACTTTAAGCTGTTAGAGGCTGGTGAAATGTGCTCTTCTCTTGTGATCTCCTCTGGCCCTTGTGTTTTGGTTTGCATTGCACAGTGGCTGGGTCTGTTTGGAGGTTTTGGCTGCAAATACAGGAAGCAGAATTTGATCATTTGTTAGTGCAATGCCTAAAGATACAGGAATTTCTGCTTGTTCTTTGGAGCAGGTGGGTTTATGTAGCTCCCCTGGTGGCTGAATGTCTCTGCTGAAGCAGTTGGGTTTAAGGAATGAAACATCCAACTGAGCTCACAAAAAGGCTAAAGTTTGATCATTTCTGTTAAGTTTCTAGTGAATTCAGACTCTGATAATGAACAAATTTGGGCATTAGCTCAGACAGCCAGTGAGGAGAGGTAAATATAGTTGGGATTATGTCCATCCATAATGTGACATTCTCTGTTTATCTTCAATTCTGTGCATTCACAGTATGGAATTCTCTCTATATATTCAAGTTACTTTCATGCAAAGTATGGCAGGGAGAGAACAGAAAATCAAGTTGCTCTGTGACAAGATTACCCACAGCCATATGGAGGTGAGGCACAGCATCATCTTGGCTTCTCTTAAAATATGTCACGTAGTGAAGAGGCAAGTTAGGGAGTGAAAACACCGAATTTAGAGAGTCTCTGAATAATGACACTTGAATCTGGTTCTATTTGTTAAACTCCTGCTGTAGAAGGAAAGTACTTCCCTAAAATATGAATTTCCTGCATATTTAACACTACAGTATGGAGGACTCCTGTGCAATTCAAGACAGTTTTAGAAGTCACATCAGTAAGAGCTTTGGCATAATCACAGAAGAGCACAGACTGGGCTGGAATGCCCAGTGCACTGTTTTTGACTGCAGATTTTGGCTACAAAAGCAAATATGTCAAGCCACAGAGCAGGACATTTGAAGGGAAAGTGGACCTTTGCTTTACTGACACAAGACACAAGTTTTTGTGCCAGTCCTTTTGCCTTTAGTACAGAAAAGCATGACAGAAACATTGCTGTTCCTCTCTGCCCAGGGATGGGAAAAGACAGAGCTGCTGACAACTCTTTAGTGTATAATAAAGTGTAAGGAGCTCAAGGAAGAACCCAGTGCCTCCCCTCCCCAGACCCACAGAGCTGCAGACAGGTCAGGGTACAGCATTCAGTGCCCTGTTCCTCTCAGAGGCAGATGTTACTGCAGTTTAATGCACTTTAGGACAACTGTAGGTGTGTGATGGGTAAGCAAAACCGTACCTTTAAAACACTTGTGAACACAATTTCTGACTAAAGCCAGCTGACATTATTCCAAGAGCTTTGTATTTAAGAGCCTGCAGCTCAGAATCCCCTCTCCTCCCATCAGGATCAGCATGCTCCACAAAATCCTCGCTGTAAATATATGACCCAGTAACACTGTTGTGTACTGAGTAGCTGAAGGTGTCTTTATGTACATTATGCATGAAAACCAATGCAAACTCATGTTGCAGAACAAGGTCAAGCAGGAAATTGAAAATTAAATGCCAGTATCTCAGTAATGGCTTCCTGAAGGGCACATTAGAAACAGTTTACCAGAAATCCTTCCAGAAGCAGGCAAGAAACAAGAACATCTTTCCCTTGAACCCATTTCTGCTGCCAATAATTCTTTAAAGTCATTTAACTCTCTCTGGATTTCCGTTTCTGGCAGGGTTTAGGAGGCAAGGGGTTAACTGATTCTTCAGTTTTTTACCCCACTTTCAATCCCTAAAAGAACAGAGGGTACTCTTCCAGGCACTGAAGTTCTTACTTAAAGATGATTTCAGTCCTTTGGAACTTTTATGAGGGTCTTCACACACTAAATGATACAGTAGGTTCCTCCTGGGGTCTTCTTATCTTCTTGCCTAAGCAAGTTGGATGCCCAACTCCCGTTTTAGGGATTCTTTTGGGAGAAGCTGTGCATCTCAGGTACTTACCTTCTTTTCCTTGGCCAGTCATTTGCATTCTAAAGCACTTAAATAAAGTTTGCAGATCTGGCCATCAATCTTGAAAAGCCACTGGGACTTTGACTGCTAAACCAGTTCTGAAAGTGAAAACTGTTAGAAAAAATATTCTGTGTTTCAACCTACACTTTCTAAATCAAAAAGTGTTGTCTGTGAAACCAAGAAAGTTTCTTTCTCTTCTATATTTCATAATATTCACATTCTGGAGCTCCTTCATGTCTTTATGTTTACAATCTAATGGTATTTTAGTCAGAGTTTTAATGCAAAAACTATGCAAATATAAAGTGTTTGTTATGAGAAATGAATACCAATAACCATAAATATTCATGACTTGATGTAACAAGCTGGGAGAGTTTCTGTGTCATCTTCTACAGCGATTACTTGGAGTTCTGTTTCATTCCTTAAGCAAGCATCTGTGCCTGCCCAAATGTAATTACTTAATGTATTAACTGAGAGAAGGCTGTGAAAAGAGTAGTTACAGAATCAGCAACAAAGGACAAATAATGGTAAGGCAGACAGAAACCGGAGCACAGGAGAAGAGCTTCATTTCTTTTAATTCAAAGAAATCTTTGCCACTTTAATGAGAACTTTAATTTCCTCTGGCCCTTTCCAGAATTCCACTGTGGTTGCCCTGAGAGGTGCAGGGGAGTCAGATCTCTGCACACAGTGAAGGGACTGGGAGAAACAGGGACCCTGTTCTAAGTCTACAGCATTGCTTTATTAAGCACACACCAGTATTTACATGTTTTTTTGATGTACAAGTTTAGGATCAAACAGTGCAGCCAGTGATTAGGAGACTAACCAATCACACAAATAAATGGCAGAGCAGATGTTTCTTGCTCTTTTATATTGGACATTGTCACACATCCCACACAGCCTTAGTGGCCCAGTGTTCTGGGCCACTTAATTGAAGCATTCTCACATAGGTATTTCTGGCTGCAGATGATCTTTGGTATGCACTTTCTCATGGGAAAAAGGTGCTTGTTAAATCAACAGGAGCAGCTGCTTCTATACACAACCCTTATCTCATGTCACAGTTCAACAAATACATAATTTTAATCTTTTTTTCCCCTCTTAGTTGCTATTTTTCTACTAAACCAGGCATAGGGGTTGCATGAAGAATAATGTAAAATAAGTTGAGATAAACTGTTTAGAATTCTATCTAAATAGGAATTTATCTGGACAGTGTTCTTAACTGGGAAAGTAAATCCAAGTCTTTGGCAGTGAGAATGATGTGACCATGGCCTCGAGAGAGTTAAATGGAAGGACTTCCATTGGTTTCACCACGCTCTGGGTGGGGCACCCCCTTCTCCCTACTGCACTCTGTAAAACTAAACCAGTTTGAGCCCTGCCACAAAGCAGCGAGCCCATAAACACAACATTACCAGGAGCAATAAAACCTTGAGAGACTAGCTCGCTATTGCTTTAATTTATACTCCTGTTAACCAATTTTAAATGCACATTAAAATACGGAGTAATTTTGAAGATGTCAGTGTGTGCATAATAGAGCCCGCCAAGGCCATGCAATGTAAATGTTTCAGCCATATCCTATTAGACTTCAGTCATTTGTTCTTTATTTTAGGAAAGCCTAATCTGAAGGAAAGAAAGCCATTTGAAGATGTCCAACTGCAGGATAGGGAAAGCAGGATGGAACCTGAACTCCCTCCTGGGAAGTGCCCTGACAGGCACTCCTGAAAGGGAATTCTGTAGCCATGACCTCTGTAGCCCAGTTTGGAAGTACAGAAAGGTTGACTCCATACTCTTAAAAATGTTCTCTCCTATGTCATATGTTGTATTCTGAGTCATGGAGAACAGCTAAGTCCTGCAGTTCTAAACTGGGACTAAAGCTGGGAATTAGCTACCACTCCCAGCTGCATCCTGATAAGGCTTTAACTGCACCTGACTGAAATTTGGAGGAGCAGCTTCTCTCAGAGCTGAGCATCCTGTTCATCCTGTACTTGCTAGTGCTGTGCATGATCCCCCTGCATAGGTTTAATCCCCCCATTCAGCCCCTCCCTCCATGAGAAGCAGAGGATACACTATTAAAAACTGATTTCCTCAAAAAGCACATTATTAATATAATTGCAGTGTGAACACTCTGGAACAAAAGAGATGGAGGCCACACTACACAGCTGTGGAAATAAGTAATTCACTACACTTAAAGAACTTGGAAAGAGATGGTTTTAAATAAAACCATTGTAAAGGGAATACAATCTTGTATTTAATTTTTTTGAAGAATCAGCTTCTAATGGCCTTTATTCAAGGTATGTAGCATTTGTCTCAGCAAGCAAATCCCACTGCTTCCAGTGTGACCTATTTTCAGACAAAAGTAATAACCCAGGATTTTCCAAACTGGAAGCAGCTCTTGCTTTTGTAGGCACTACTTCAGCCAGACTTACATCATAATTATTCTAGTGTAGGAACCACATGATGCCTGATTTCAGAGACACAACTAAACCCAACTTGACCAATTTTATAAGCAAGGAGGAAAAATCCCATCTCTTCATCTGTTGATTGAAATGCCATTGTTTTACTGCAGTGCTTTCAGCCTTTGGGTTTGATTTTGAACTGGAACAAGTGGCTGTGGAATGGGGCTTTCCTTGGCCTGGACACATCCACCCTCCTTCCTGCCTTGCCTCTTAAGTTATACTGCGAGATGGTGCCAAAATGTCCCTGCAGACAATCATTTGCAACGTTGCTGAGCTCTGTTAATCCAAGGCTCTGCAGTGGCAGCTCTGGTGATGCCAAGCCTTCAGTGCCCATCCTGCTGCTGCTCTGCTGGGGCAGCTGCACTGTTTATGTCAGTCAGCCAAAGCACGGGGCCAACCCAAAGGATCTGCAGGAACATCTATTTTTTCTTTAATCAACAGCACAGGGATGCCAGGCAGACCAGCCTGATGGCACAGGCATCTGAACTGGCTGCTTGATTCTCTCCCAGCTCCAGCTGCTGTCTTGAACTCAGCTCATCCATTTTTCCATACCTACATCTCATTTAATATTGGTAGCATGACCTCTCTGAATACAAAAACCTCTACTCTTCACCAAAACCCCCACAACAAACTCATAGATATCAAAGACACAGGAAGAATAAATTAGAGGAGGTCACTCAAGGGCCCTAAAGAACCACCTCTGTGTTGGGGTGGAACATCTGTCAGCTGTGTGCTCTGGTGTCAACTGAGCAACTTCCAGTGTGACCTGGTTATTTTGTGCTCCATCCTGGAGTATTTTTCTCTGTGTGCAGGCTCTGAAAGGCTGCAGGCTCTGAAAGGCTGCAGGCCAGGCTGTTGTCTACAAGCACTTGTGAATTACAGCAGTGCCATTTGCACCCTGTAGTTAACGACCTGTCAGGTTTCCCATTATGATGTTATGCTGTTATTTTCAGGGTTTATGTCCTGACTATAAAGTTGGTGACTGCTTGGTCTGGAAACACTAATGCATTTTTTTGGTACATTTTATAAATATAAAATGAAAAAGTGCCCTAACATAAAATCAGTCTCTATTCAGAAAGGTAAAAGGTGACAATTTTAAGTAGTATTTTCAGTGCTAGAAAAAAACCCAATCAATAAGATTCAGGAAGGTTCCTTTTTTGGGCAGAGTCATTAACCATAATAATGAGACTTACAGCTTGCAGGGGCAGCAGGTACCCGGAAATGCATTAAATAGGTGACTGTATTTTATGGTGAATTCTGAGAGGATAAATCTTTCACTGACCACAAAAAGCATGTGCCAGAAATACCATGATGGGGTGATGGTATAGGAATAGCTGTATTTTAATCTGTGTAAGTAACAACAGTAAAACTTCTGCAGATAATAATTCCATGTCCTCCTAAGCAGGCAGATGTGAATGGTGAACATGGATTTTGTTCCTGAGCGTGTTCAATGCATTCATGGTTCAGTGAGTTCACAAGGGATGTTTTTAGAAAGGTGTTACGAGAGGAGGAAATTTTCACTAAGTACAAATGAGTGGTTTCAGACTATCAAGTCTCCAGCAATCCTCTAATTGAGGAGTCTAAGGAATCCTACACATAAACAAACATGGGCTTTCAGAAATAAAGTCAGCTTAGCAGGTTACTGAATAAATGCTATGGTCAAACACCCCCTGAATCTCTATTTACAAGTTAAATCATAGCTGTCTATTAGGAAAGAACTTGCATACCCCAGGGTGTATCCACCTTTAGGTAACAGTCTCGTTTCCTTTTCTTTTTGATCTCTTTATTAGGTAGGGGACAGGATTTGGCAGGGAGGTTTTCTGTTAGTACCAGTGAAGCTTTCAGTGACAACAACCAACAGGCAGAGTTACTCTGTGTAACCATGCACAGAACAGTGGTGTGATCTTATTTCACAGGAGTTTATTTTAACCACAGATGAGGGTGTAGCTGAAGTGACCATATTTTCCTATGTATGACATGGCAAATTCTCCACTAAATTGCACTAATGAGATGTACAAATTAATAGCTGCACAATGTGTTTATATAATAAAGTTCTCATTGGTGCTGGGTCCATCCCCAGTGTAACAGGAATTATCTCCCTGAAGTCACTGTGATATCCTGAGATGAACAGTCTCAGTGAAAGAGGAGGTGAATTCCTACCTGACAATCAAAACTGTAATTGTAGTACTCTTAAAATGTAATCCTTCATCAAGGTATTTTACAACAGTAATTTTTGTAAGTGGGATAATGACAGGAGCAGCAGTGAGGCAACATCTTAGGCCACTCATTATCTCTATTTCCATGTTATATTGCAATCCCTTCCAGTTCTATCTCATTCCACACAGATTTATGGCAGAAGTACCTAAGCAAGCATAAGCTGGAGAACTGTAACCCTTCTCTAAGTGCAATTACATTCCATTGGGGAAGAACATTATTAGCACAGAAAAATACTATTCCTTATTATTCTCAGTGACTTCTTTCTCCAAAGGACACTAACTTATTTTACACTTTATCATGCTCTATAAAGAGTGTTTTTTTATGTAGGAAGTAATGATTGCTACTGTTTAGTACAAAAACACATGCACACCCACATCAAAACTACTACCAGGTAATTAATAGCCAGAGCTCGTATCTGACTCTGTCAGCTTAAATCAGTTTTGGTGGGGTTTTTTTTCCTGCCTTTTTTTAATATTTATAAACCAGTTCTTTACTATTTATATTTATTTATATTTCAGTTCTTTACTAATATATATATATTTATATTAGTAAAGAACTGTTATTCCTATTTCCCATATCGTTGCCTGAAAGCCCCTTGATTTCAAAACCATAATAATTCAGAGGGAAGGGGGGTTGCATCTTCCATTCCAAGGGAGGCTCCTGCCTTCCTTAGCAGACACCTGTCTTTCAAACCAAGACATTTGCACATTCCTGCAGCAGAAGAGGAGACACTGCTCCTGTCCTGGCAGGGGAACTGCAGGGACAGCAGGACAGGCCCTGGACAGCTGGTGGCACAGCAAGGTCCAACCTGCCACTTCATGGGCAGGGTACAAAAAGGGAAGGCTTGACCTTTGCAGTGCCTGGTGCTACCAGAACAGGCAGGCAGACAACTCGAATCCTTCGGTCACCTCAGGATAACAAAGCAAAGGCCAGGCTACCTCTGCTACAGGCAATTTTTCTTTTGTGGGTACCAATCACTGCTGAGGAGGAAAAGCCACAGATATGAAAGATAATTATGCTGTTTGATAAAGGAAAAGGGATCTGAGACCACGTTAGCAAAGAACTGTGTTTCAGTCACAACTCTGTCAAAGTTTTAAAATTTTAGGTCTTCAGAGTGCTTTACTGTGGTTTGTGCCCATTGCTGGCCCCCTAAAATTTATTTTTTTTTATCATGGAAGGACTGAATTAGAGGGAAAAACAGCACTTAGAGATCTGTTTGCAAAATGGCTGCAGTTATAGCCCATATGTAAAAGAATAACTTCACTGAAAGGGCCCTTTTAAAAAGGACTGCATGGATGGGTATTCAAGAGAGAGAAGCACCTGAAGACAGCAACTTTTTTAGTTTCATGGCAGTAACAAATGCACCTGTAAACGGTGATCCCTAGTCCTGAGCTCCTTGCCCAAGTGAGAAAGGGGGCTGTGGGAACCAAATCACGGTGCCACCAGGTGTTGTAACAGGGAAAAAAATCCATTTTGTACTATATTTATCTCCCACATAAAAAATTTATTAAAAAATCTAGTTTCCTTCCTAGCTACATGATTGGTAAAGAGTCAATTTTTGCAGAATCACCAAAGGAAGTTAGAAACCAAGAAAATATCTGGTATGAAATATATTTCATTCAAGCTATCTTAACTGACAACCAAAGCTGAAATATTGTATATACTAACCTAAGTTCAAAATCAATAAATGAATGATTTCCAGAACCTGTGCTCTATCACCCTGAAGAAATGAACTGTTCCAATATATTGCTTTCTAAAAGAAAAACTGCTATTATTGTTCCAATGAATAATTCTATATGGCTGGTTAATTCCTCAGGGGCAGCAGCAGACTGCAGGATTTTGAGGGGTGTGTGCAGACTGTTTAAAGCACTGCTGTAGCTCAGACAGCACCACTGTTTTCACTGATAAATGCACCAGATGGTGAGTGATGCTGCAGCCTCCTGAAGTTCCAAAATAAGACCAGGAGAGATGTTATAGCTACAAAAGTGAGCAGTTCAGGAGTAGTAATCAGCAGGTTTGGCTTTTGCTGTTCAGGCAGGCACGTTAAGTGATCACCATCTCAGTGTATGACACAAACCCCTCTGTGACTGCAGGTGGCACAAACTGAGAGCTGGAAGTTTAACAAGTGTGTGGGTTTGAAGCTTTGCATCTCTCAGTTTCAAGCCATGGACAAGCAGTTCATGGTTCTTACAGTGACCTGCCCATCAAAGGTTATTTTTGAATGTGTACATAAAGAAATTTCTTATTTTAAAAAAAAGCTCAAAGCTGTAATAAAAGAAATTCTTGAAGCCCAGACAGGAGCAACTAGGGTCACTTGAACTCCCTCTGTGGGCTGTAACAAAAGCACACAGGGATAGCAGGAAGTTTAACATGAGGTTTTGGCACTCATGATCAAGCTTGTCCATTGTTTCAGACTTCTTTTCCTCTGTAAATCCTGATGAAACTCCTGCATCTCCTCCTTGGAGAGAGGTTCTCTCAGTGCTTCACAACCACTGCCCATGTTTTGAGTCACTGCAGTGTTGCCAGCTGGTCAATGTTAGGGCAATGCCACCAACAGGGCCCTTGCAAAAGGCAGGAAGAGCATTACAGAACCCCAGCAGTCTCTTCCCTTTCAGGGTAAAAAAAGTTGTGAAGGAACCATGAACAGGGGATTTCTCATCTCAGAACCTCAGGGAAAAGGGTGGGCTTTGACTGGGGATCTGTGGCCAGTAATGAATCCCAGTGGATGTAGATCTTCATCTGGAATTAGAGTTCATTTACAACTTGTATTACAAGGAAGGAGAACATCATCTGCTCCTTCAGCAATGTTCACTCATTATTTGATGGCTTTCCTCCTGCTAGCTGAGGTTGGCCCTAGCACCCTGTAAAGTAACTTTAGATTTGGTATAATTCAGTAGGAGGGCCTGAAGACATTGTCTTCCCTGAGAAAGAAACACTTACATGCTTGAACTATCACAAAGTCCAGGGTTTCCACAACAGGATGGAGGTTTGGCAAGTGCATTCTGTGATCACAAATTAGATTTAACCACCTTTCTATTTTATGCTTACCAAAGCCCACTTTCATAATGCTATGAAAAAGCAGGACTGATATGAAAAGAATCAATACAATTATAAAGACTGTCAAAGGTTATGCACATCTGTTTGAAGTAACAGTTAATTTGGAATATGACTGTCTTGGCCACCTGGAAATTGCTTGTACCACTTCAGTGACACAGCATGTTCACAGTCACAGCCAAAGGAAAAATATGAGAAAGGTTATTTAAAGGTGTTTTAACCCATCAAGAACTACTTTGATATTCCACACCAGAAAAAGCCTATGTAGTAAAAGTTTGTAATAATGTAAATTATTATATTATTATGCAAATCACCATGCATAAAGCAAAGCATTCCTTCTTCATCCTTGAACATTCCCTGAAGTTTAATTTGGAACCTAATTTGCATTCAATTAACATTTTAAAGTTCTACTTACTTTCTACTTTGTTTGCCTACATGATTTAAATCATAAGAGCAATTCTTTGCTTGTAGAACAGGTGAGAGATGGAGAGTGGTTTCTGAACCAGCAGCAAATACACAAATCTAGCCTTGATGAACTTTTCCTCCTGCACTTGAGAACTCTGCACCTCTCTTTCAAGGCTGGGCACCAGGACAGACCTGAGCCACAGTTCCTGTTCTGAGAGAACCTGCCAGTTCCCACTGCTGCCTTCTCTTGCAGCACTGCAGGAAAGGGATTTGGGAGACACTGTAAGGGGTCTTGTACCTCCTCTCTGACTAAATCCTCCCCTCCTGTGAGATACACATCACTGACTGCAGCTCAGTGGCTTACAGCAGGAAAAAACCTGTGTCCAGATGAACACTATAAAGGGATTTTAAATGTTTTTTTTCTAAATTCTATCTCAGAATATGGGGAGTCTGGGATTTGGGGAATGTAGTGAAGTATGGCTTGATTTTATGAACTGCTCAATGGCAAATGTGCCCAGGATCCAGTGCGTTTTTAGTGACTTAGAGGCTTCCAAAACAGATTAAGCAGAAAAACTTATGAATGGCATATTCTAACCCAGTCATATTGTGATACACTCCCAACTGCATTCCTACACAGCTCTTCACAAAAGAAGTGAGAGTTCCAAGAGAAACAGTGACTTTGCTTTGAAGAAGGCAAAACGTATACACCCAGCTAAAGCTGTGACAGACAAACTCTGGCAACTCCTCCTGGAGTGTTTTACAATGATACTGCCCCTAATTAATCATCTCTGCATTTGTGGCTGCTCCCCCAAGCAGCTCCAGAGCTGGATTCATGTCAGTTCTATTAGCTGAGATGCCAGTTCTGAACTGCAGTAACAGGCTCTTGGACAAACACTCCTTTCTGATATCGTTGGGGGTGTTCCCTTCCAGCCCTGGGTCAGGACAAACAGCTGTGGAAAGAAAACCTCCTGGCAGATGGCTGGAGCTGTTTGCTTCAGTGCACAGCAGTCAGCAACTCCAGCAATAGCTCCTCATCCTGCCAGGCAGCTCTCACCTCTCAGGTGCTAATTAGCATCTCGTGTGAGATCTGATACGTGACTGCCACCGGCACGGATAAACTTAATATGCACCAACAGATCCTTTGTGATGTGTTAGTCTGAGAGCACAGCCACAAATGCAGCCTTGAAATGCTTTAAATATGGTTTTCAAAGGCTCCCAAACCTAGGTGCTGCTGGAAAAAAAAAATTAGTTGTTTGTTCTGTAAAGTCTCATGGGATTTCTCTCTTCTGCTGGGGCTGACAGGTTGCAGGGTTGAATTTGAAAGAAAGGTGCCCCCAAATTCTCCCTGCTTTCTTCATGGCTGCTTCAGTGGGCTGTTCATTACTGACTTTCTGGGCCATTTTTTGAGGATGTGTGCTGGGTTAGTCAGATGTTCAACACATATGAGTAATTCAGGTTTCCCTCAGAAAGGAGGTGTCCCTCCACACCACTCTGAAAGGCCTTCCCTCCTAGAAGTTTTTGAGTCATCACCATTTCCTCATCCACCTTCCAAGGATGTTCCTAAGCCTAAATTTCTCACAGTGTTAAGACTAGAACGCCACAAGCATGAACTGATCACAGGTTTCTTTACATCCTGACAATGATATTATTTTTCTCAGTAACTTTAAACTTAGGCCTGTTTAGCAAATATTTTTTCATTAATTTTCTGCTGGGCATCAACCTAAGTCATGCAACTCAGAAAGGCTGAAATATCTTGAGAGCAGGTGATTATATTCTCCAGGTTTCTTACCCTGCTGTCACTAAGAGAAACTAAACATCCACAAAAATACACTGGAGTGTCTCTGACAGTCCAAACCACTCTCAAGCAAATCTGAAAAGCTACTTTAAGCTACCCCAGTATGTAATTAAGCTCCAGGCCTCTAGATTTTTACAACCATTTCAGTGCCAGAAATGTGTGGGCTGAAATATTTAATCTCATTTGCACTAGGATTCTTAATAAGACAATCAGCATTTTGGGAATTTCAGATGACTGTCAGGTTGTAGCTGATGATAGATCAAATCTACAGATCCTCAGGAAGAGCTCACACAACAGCCAAGCTATATTTTCTAGTATTATGAGGGAATTATGAGGATCATGTAAAGTCTTCTTGGAGCATTCATGATAAAACTTATAGCACTACTTTACCTTATAAGAGATAGCTAATATACATAAATTAATGCATATTAATCTCAAGTGCACTGCATAGATACTGCACAGAATCTTTTTAGCTGCCTCTTNNNNAGCTCAGGCTGAGTGCTGAGGCAGGAATTTGGGTTTTCCATCTTCCCTGTGTGCAGTGGAGCAGCCACTCCTGTTCCCCTCCCCAGCCACCTGAGTAGCTTGGCTAAAACATGCCTGTGACTGGTGTCTCTGACCCCCCCTCACAGTGTGACAGCAGCTGGGAGCACAGTGCAGGAACACAAAAAAGGTGTCTTTGATCAGTATTCTGAAGGTTATAGCAACAAAAAGCCGAGGCTTTGGATGAGGCTTGCCCCTGATGAGACTTGCTGCCTAAGTGACTTCTCTGAAGTCCTGAAAAGCCAAGAGCAGAAAGGTCTGGATTGGTGAAGTTTTGCTGCTCTTTGTCATCACTTCTCTTTGTCTACTAATTGGAATTCGACCAAATTTTGTTGTCAAAATGTAAAGTCTATTAATTGGAAATATTTTCAAAGGGCACACAGACACAGCAAGACAAACACTCAGCTTACCTCCACTGAGAGAGAAGAGCTGATATACAAATGTGTTCTGCCTTCACCTGTCTTTTGCTTGGTATATTCCTATTTACAGCAACCCTCCCTGAGCTGCAGAAAGCTCAGTTACCTTGTACATCATTTGACTTAACTTTTGGAGTTGTCTTCTTTTTAAGACACTTTCAATCTCTTTCATTAGGGCAAAGGTTTTTTTTTTACATAAATATGCAGCTACAGATGCTGGATTTAGCAGCCTTTTGCTGCCATTTCACTTCTAAATCACATATTATTTAAAAAAACAACTACCCTGGGAAAAGTTCCAGCAGTATAATAAAAATTGTTGCTGTCATTAAAAATTACAAAGAGGATGTGAAATTCAGGCTAAAAGGGATGCAAGGTAAGGACCATTACATACTGTTCTATCAAGTTAGAGAACAGTCTTTATGATTTAACTGACTGTAAATTGCAGAAACAAAAGTAAAGCTGAAGTTAATTAAATGGACTGACAGAAGGACCAACACTCTGCCTTACCAAAACCCAGCCATGCCTGTGGGATGGAGCACCTGTGACTGCAGCTCTCTCCTGCAGGACTGATGCTGTTCCATTAACTGAGTGGTGATGTGCTGTTAAACTGAAGGCACAGTTCCACTGTGCACCCTTTACAGTCTGCAGATGAAATTGCCCTCATATTTTGTTTTTATAACATTGCCCAGAGAACTCCAACTGTGCATGGCTTCGTTGTGCTGGACTGCACTGTACAAACATTTGGAAAATGGCAAATCCCAAATCACAATCAAAATATATGAGCAGAAAATTGGTCCTATCCAGTCTGAACTGCAACTTTTTGGATCTCAACACTTGCCTTCATGGCCTCAGCAGGAAAAGTTCTTAAACATTTCAAAATGGCAGTAAGAGAGGATAGTAAGGAGTCCCAACAAAATAAAGCCATAATTCTTCTACTCTAAAATTTTCCAGGGAATTACAATGCATTAAAATGCATCTTGTAGTCATACACACAGCTCGAGTTGGTTCAGCCAGGCAGAGGCAGATGCATTTTAGAAGTGGTTGAAAAAATTATCTATATATATATAGATAAAAGCAAGTTAACACTTAGGATAGGATGGGTATTTTCATATGCAGCTGCCTAATGTCAGCATTCATCAAAATGTATACAGTTGAAAAATATATTGCTTTTTCCCACTCTGGGGCCAATCTGAATGATCCATGCCAGGTCCAGAAGAGAAGTATAATCCATTATTCAGAGTTTAAATTAAACCAAAATCAAAAGATGCTGGCTCTGCAGCTCTGCTTCAGTGGGTTACCCCAATACTTAGTATAGCTAATTCCAAATGGAATAGCAGGAGAATAAGATTTTGATGACATTTTTTCAAATCTGCTGCATTAGTATGGAACAGACTGCATGAGATGAGCAAGAAAACTAGATTATCAAAGCTCTGTACTAAATAATTGGATGCCAGTGCAGTTGCTTCAGCTATCAGAGAGGAGCATGACCTGGCTTCCCTCTGCACATTCCACAGATATCAGATCCTTATCTGTTCAATTCACATGATAATGAAACACAGAAAATACAATAACAAACTCAGATGTTGTGCCCTAGCCATATCTAAGGTAGAACAAGAGCAATGCAGGCAGCACTGCTGATGTACAGAAAACTGAGGCCCCTGAGGAAACCGTGAGGCAGGGCAGGTGGGGTGTGAGGGGGCAGTCAGGGTGACAATCCCCAGTGCTGTGCTTCTTCCTGAACCCTGAAACCTCAATGTTTTATAGCAGACCAGGCAAAACATCCTGCAAAGTAGTGCAGAGAGTGACTGAACACAGATTTCCACTCTGCAGTGCGTGTGAAATCCGGCTTGGTGTAGAACACTTACTGGGATGGAGCCCACAGGGACTTTACTTAAAAAGGGAAAAGATTTATAAAGCTCTCATTTCTCTGAATGCAGAAGGAAGAGGTCTGGTAAGGCCAGGGAGGAAAGTCTGCCTTCCAAAAATGTCTCCTAAACCATCTCTCCACTCTGTGTTATGCAAGTGGGCAAGAGGACTTACGAAAGGAGAAAAAAGCTGTTCCCTATTTTTGAAACATGATCAGACCCATACCTGGATTAGTAATGGTACAAGGGAATATAAAATTAGAAGGAACAGCCATATGGACAATCCTTGCTGGGAATCCTATCTGGGACACTCACACCTGATGCACATACAGCACAGGCTCTCTACAATTGGTGGATTAATGCCCATCTGACAGAATGGCTCCGTGCCTGAGTAAACAGGTTCAACCTTATGGCTCAAGGATTATTGCCAAGGAAAATGATTCTTCATATGTGCCACCTCATGACACATGAAAATAGCAAAATTCTCTCAGCATCCTTCTGATTTCAGTTAAACTATTGTACCTCTTCCTGCAATTCTCCCACTCGAGGATCACACAAAGAGACACGTGGGCTCTCTGTGTGGCCTCTGACACTGCTCTGGTCCTACCAGAACACTGCAGCTCCTCCACGGCAGCTCCTTGCTGGCAGGGAGAGAGAAAAGGTCTAGAAAGCCATCCTGCACTCCTGAAGAGGGTTAAATATCTTAAAAAACCACAACTTCCATTTGTGATACCTCTGAGGCTCCTGCTTTTACCACTAAAACCCAGAGGATGGCTTTTGCTTCCTAGAAACATTGTTGGTTCTGCAAGGCATGAAAATAAACAGACACAGCAGGTTACCTGCACAAGGAGCTGTGCAACAGCAATTTTTAGCAGCAGCACTGAATTCTGCCATTAGCAGGGACAGTCCAAAATGCCACACTTGTCCAAGTGCTCGAGGATACTGAATGACCTCCATTTGTGCAGAGTTCTCTTCCCTAGCACTGAAATCTCTGTTATCTGAGATTAGTAGCTCTGCTGATACAACAGCATTATGTCAGATCTCTTTCAGTGAAGCTGCTGCAGAGGAGACAGGATATTTATTTGGAGCTGATACGACATGTGCTGCTTTCATTCTGTCAGATTATTGTAGGTATGTCTCATTGTGGAGCATAAAATTGCAGGCTAAATTCTGCAAGTTGTTGTCCATTCTTGTTTCCTAGTGGCTTCCATGCATAGGGAAACAGCATTGTACAGGACCATAAAAATGCACAGTAAATGCAAACAGCAAAGATGCCAATGCCCAATAAAGTCAGCAGTTAACTCTATCTTAGAGGCTAAAATGAGTAACCTCATGTTTCAAAAAAATAAAAGCCATTACTGGGTCAGTAAATCTATTTCAAAATGATCAGGTAACATTGTATTGGATGCAGATGCTGGAATACCTGCACAGCATTTGCAGTGCTGAGAAGTCTCCATCTTGCTGCTCTGCTGCTAGTGACAATATAAAATGCTGCAGCAAATACAGAACAGCCCTCAGTGAATATACTTATTTACAAGATATAAACTTGCCATTCCACAATTACTTATTTACTTTCTCTATTTAAATGAAGCATAGAAAGGCTTTTATCTGATGGCATCGTTACGTCATTCACATCTGAGCTTGAGCCAAGAGTAGAATCCTGCCAGATCACAATTCTCCATTCACTTTGCTGCCATTTCACACACATGAAAAATGCCAGACTGAGGAGAATCAGGCTTACAGCACTTAGGAAAAAGGCCTGGATTTTACTGATCTGAGCTCTTCTGACTGCTGTATTAATTACTCTGCATGTTTTATCTCAACTTACACCCTAGAAGTCTTGCTTGTGATAACCTGACTGATATTGCTCTGGCAATATATATATGACAACATTTTTATCATTGTTACCCCTTCTGCGCAGTCATGAGATTAAAAAGAAAAACCAGCTGCAACTATGAGCCATTAGTTTCACAATAAACTTAGTGTAAGGCATTAAGTCATTGCTAATGCTTTGATAGGAAACTCACAGAAAAATGGCAGAGGGTCTGCTACAAGAAAAAGAAATCCTCAAATCTGTGATTACAGTGGTGAACACTTCAAATGAAAGATAAATTTACAAGGTATTAGATGCTGGTGTGATCTTCCCAGCCAGCATAAGCCTATTTCTTAGCTATTTAATGCCACTTGATTTTCCATCAGAGTTCCACAGTTCACTCTGAGCAACTTCATCACTCTCAGGGTGTCTTAGTCAATCACTGATATGCAATCCAAGACAGCTGTGCCTAATGGCAGAAATTAAAATTACAGGGATTTCCTCGTAGTGTTTCAGAAGATCCTGAGTCCTAACAGAAATGCAGTCCTGCAGCAAACAGTACAGGGTGGTTTAAAAGAAAATAAAAATAAAAGCTGTAAGAAAAATTTTAATTGTTTTTGCAAAACTCCATTTCCACAATCTTATGTAACACACTTTCATTGTAATTATTTTGAGTAGTTCTGATTACTGAATTTTATATGGGTATTTTCTGAACCGTTAAACCCAGGGGTAGGTTACCTAAAATTCGGAGGGAAGACAGACTTACTCAAACAAAAATATAAGTTTCAACACCTTCAGTCATACAAGCACCAGGTTTTGGCTCACACCAACAAATACCTCTTATAGCAGACAGGATACACATGTACAAAGTGGACCTGGCAGCAGGGCAACTAAGCAGATGTAATTAGCTCAAGATTCATCCCTCTGTAACTAATTAATACTAGTTAATATTTAGTTTGTTTAAAATAAGACTGTACGTAATTGCAGCTGTATTTAAGACTTTCTTATGCAGCCTTTTTATTTTAGATGACCCTAACAACAGCCACTTCAGGCACGAAATAAAGCATCATTTATAGATGAGCAGCTACAGGACAGGAAAGGCTGGCCTGCTTATGAATCCCACAGCCTACATTGTGAGCATCACCATATGCTGAGGGAGGAAAAACAAAACAAAGGATTATGAAGGAATCAATAAATAAAATGCTTTCATCAGCTAGGCCAGATTTTTTTTCTTTTTTCCTTTTTTTTCTGGATAACGTTTTGCTCAGAAAACATGCAAATGCTCTTTCATTAAGTTAATACTTTCCAATTCCATAAATCCTTCCTCCTCCATCCCCATGTGTAAAAGCTCTCACTGCTGCTTGCATTCCAAGCAGTATTCAACACAAGAAAAGCGGATGTGACCTGATTTTATCACATCTGAGGGCAAAAGTAAGGCACTACCATGGGAACTCTGCTCTGGCACAGAGACTTGACTATTCTATTTTCTATTTATTGTGATTTTGTTTTCTGATAAGATTCTAATTATAAACCTTGGCCAAAGGGTTAGATTTCATACAGGCAGGCTCATATGGATGCAGGGAGCAGTGACAATGTGGTGTTAAACTACAACAAAGCAAACTGTTGCACCTACTGGTCCCCTGTAGCTGGCTTTTGAGGAAGGTAGAAATACAACTATTTAACAACTTCTTTGCCTTCTGACCTCTGAATATTATCAAAAGTGTTGAAATAAGCTTCTGTGTAAGCAGAAATCATTCCTAATAATGCTTATGAAGAACACCCAACTGGACATTGAACACTCCACCACTAACTCATTTTGTAGAATATTAAACATCCCTATAAAGCTGCTTTGCTTTTAATGTGAATAACACACATGTCCAGGAGTTAGACACATCATGTACAGGACAGTGTTTGCTCTCTCCAAGTACTTTCTGGAATACTAAAGCAGCATTACACTTAAATGTTATTTGCTTCAATTATTATAATAAAAATGTTTTGTGTTTTCTTCTTTGGCAAAATTTCACTTCTGAAACAACTGAGAGACAGGAAACTTCTGTATGGCCCTCTCTGCTGTCTGGGGAAATTGAGCAGCTCTGAGGGAAAAATACCAAAGGTTTTACCTACAAATTACTATCAACTAGGGATGCAAGTCTCTGCTTCCTCAGGTCCCATTCACATCTATGGGGTTCACATTTCTTTTGAAGGAGATAATGCTCTCTTCCTTCTCTGGCACAAGAGTCAAAATTTCAACAGAGCTGAAGTAGGGTAAGAAATAAAAGCAATTAAATTATTGCTAGGGAAAAAAATAGCCATATAGCAGCATTTGGAACATAATATTGATTGCAAGGAGTGAGGGACTTGGCTCCTTTCACCTCAGTCACTGATGGCACACGCAGGGCTTCGGGGGCCCCAAACCACATTAATGCAATTTGGCTGTCTTGGTGTTTCCCCGAGTCTCTGATGGCAGCATCAGCATTCCCAGCAGCCTACTCTGTTCTGTGTTAGATGGGGTAGTTCCTCTCCCTTGAGTTGTTGAATTATTTCTAGATATAGAGTCTGAAAAGCTCTATAAAATAATGCAATAACAAGCAGCAAGGTATCCTGTGATATCAGCTTCAGAGCAGCTCTCACTTTCCATCATACTGCACACCCTCCACTCCAATCAATTATCAATTTCAGCATGGTTTGGGGACACTCAGCAACTTCAAAGAAATGGCCTCAGTATCCTTGAGCCTTTAAAGTTCAATGCATTATTAATGCTAAATTAATAGGGCTTCCTCTGAAAGGAAACCACTTGGTTCCTTCCTGAGCAGCACACACAGCATCACTGGGGCTCTGACCCCGCTGCTCTCTCCAAACACAAAGTTACTCACCAGGAGCAGCACAGACAGTTGGGCACTGTCCTGTGAGCTGCCACAGGCACATTTGTTTGTTTGTTTATCCAAATCTCTCACTTCAGGAAAGGGAAATGACTTCTTGGTCAGTCTTCCCAAGAAGAGGCTGTGTCCAGAATTTAAGTATTCACCCCCATTTAGGCAGACTCAAGGGGTACAAATCAAGGTCTTCCCATTAACCTCGAGCATAATGGTATGGCATCAATATCAGATGCTTAAAGCTAGAAAATATACACAGCCTTGAATCCCATGGAATTCTACAGCCCATGGAAGCTTGCACTCCAGAACATGATATGGAAATGATTTCAAAAAGATCCATACTACACAGTGAATTCAAAATGCTTAAGCAATACTATTAAGTAGAAACACTTACCCTTCTTCATCAATAAACAATTCTCAGATGTAAGACTGCCACACTTGCACTTTATTTTTGTCAGTTCATTCTTACTCCCATTTCTATACATGGCAAGTATAGAAGAATCTTGAATAGCAATGAACTTATGAAATCCTTTTAAACTGCCCCAAAGAGTCAACATCATCAGGTTTGTTTCTCTGTGCTACCAAACAATGAGATGCTATGGGCTATAAAAGCATTCCAAGGTCCATGTTGACAATATAGGAGTTTTATATCAAGTTTCCTTCACTCACATTCCTGGAAAAACTTTGAAAAATAAGTGTTTATTGCTGGAGGCAAGAAAAAGGACTAATGGAGGATATTTGCTCCTGAAATAGTTGAAAGAAGTTAAAGAAACAAGTCTTAGAGTCCTCAAAAAGCCAGCAGATAATCTGTCCCTGCATCATCCAAAGCTGTGCCAGGTTTTGAAGTGCCATTATACTTCCCCATCACATCATTAATGAACCCAAAATCATTTAATAAAATGAAGAGTAAGATCAGAATCCCATTTGTATTAAACAGGCCCAAGACAAACTTCAACACTGTGCATCACCAACAATAACTTACTTTGTTTAATGAAGGTTAGGAAAGTAGAGAGGAAAATTAAATAACTATATCAACACCTCAATTCACTCACCAACCTGTAGCCCAAATGAAGAGTAACCCTGATGAAGAAAATGGGGCACACTTTTCACTTCCACCTGTTTACCTGATACAACCAGCAATGTTAGGGTGAGAAGTTATCCAAACCCAGAAGGAAAGGGAGAGCAACTTTTTTTTTAGACATCTAAAACCAGAGATGGGAAATCATTATGGAAAAATTTAATCTGCAGTAGAGGAACTAAGGAGCAGGAGGAAAAGTCATTTTAGTCAGAACAGCTGCCAGGGTAAGGCAAGACAGATAAGAAAACAACGTGGTTTGTTCATCTCAGTTGCCAGCCATGTTGTGTATGTGTGAACATTCCAATTCAGTGATGACTGCTTAGATCCTACAGAGATGGCACCTATACCAATTACCTGAACATACAGCCTTTAGTGGTTTATTTGGGTCTATTTTCAAAAGACTTTCCTAAAAATTGTACTGGTTTGGAAGCACTGTTTGTTCATCCTGCTTGTCACAAAAAGATGGGAAAGAACATTTTTAAATTTTTTTTTTTAAATTTGTCATGTTCCCAACTGTGCCAAGAGACAAATCACTCCCCATACCTCCCCCCAACATTTCTGCTTCCCTGCAGCTCTGTGGACTATCCCCCAGAAATTATTTCTACCTTCCATCTGTACATAGTTGTGTTTATCCACTGATCTTGGAAGAAATCATTCCCTCCCCCCTCACTGGGCTGATTCCCGAGGCAGCAGTGCTACTCTGGCACTCAGATGCAGCTATTCTGTTTATCCCCATCCCAACTAACAACATTCCTGACCAGAAACAGTGCACTTTGGGTTCCTTCTGAACCCAACTGCATTTCTTGGCTTCTTGGTCCTTGTAAGGGTGTCCCCTGTTCATCCTTCCCAACCACTGAAGCCGTGAGTCAAAAGCAGTGATTTGGATTTGCTTCTTCCCTCTCTTCATTTTAGTTCTGAAGTTAACATGGAAGGTGTGTCATGCTGGCTGTGATGAACCTGCCTGCTTCATTTTTCTGGTCTGGAATTTTAATTGCTTTCTAAGTTACTGATGCAGAAATCCTAGGCAGAAAAAACCTGTCACCTTCATTTAGGTATCTGTTGTTCATTGCTTTGTCTTCTAGCCTTTTGAGATAGGAGACTTTGGATACAGATAAAAGAAAAAAAAATTAAAAAGACACAGAATGTAGGAATTTAAAAAATGTATCTATTTCAAGAGAACTGAAAGAAGAAATATGCCACTGCAGAGATGTCATCAGGGGTTTCTGAGCTTTCCCTCTTTTCATCTGTGTGGTCGTGTTTCTTCCAAGTCAAAATCCACTGAAGTTTCAGGCAGTCTTTTATTCTTGCCAGTAGCAAGAGGAAAGATTTTTTTTTTTTTGTAATGGCAAACCCAAGGAACTGGAAATAGAAGTCACAGATTTTAAATGTATGTGTTTCCTTTCTTATGAGCCTGGTGCATCTAAAGCAGACACCTAGTAGTTTCCAGTGTCTTTTGAAAACTTTGAAAAAGTTTTTGAAAAAGAGAGCTTTACACCTTTTTCAGATTTCTGACACCTGTCCATCAATAATACTCACTGCCTACCTCATTTAATTTATAAAAATACTAACCAGTTGTCCATCTATTAATATAACTAGATTTTAATCTTAAAAACCACAGTCACAATGCAACAGTTCAAAATAATATACTCTAACAGCAGTAACTCCCAGAGGCCCAGTACTCCAGCTTTGAAAATATCAGAAATAGAGGGAAATGTCCTTGAATTGAGGCCAATTCAGAGCAGTGTTGTTTCTTTCAGTTAAGATTATTACTGTACTGACTTCTGATCAGAGAACGCTTCATTGAACAATGCAGGATAATAACCTTGGCAAATTCACTGCTGTGCAGCTGCCTGCAGAACATACCACAGACCCTGGAGACACAGCCAGCCCACACCTGATTATCCACAGAAAAATGCCTGCTGAGTCTCCCTCAGATGCTGAGCACCGTGGATGAGAACAGAACAGTGGGATATGGGTATGTACAGATCTGTTCCTAAACCACCATCTCCTGTACCCACCTCCTTCCCCATTTTTCAGCCTTTCCCACTCAAGCCTTGGATTTACAGATGAAGAAGTTGGGAGGTACAGGTGAAAAAGGCAAGGAAAGGGTGGAAAGGCATGCAGATGCTGATGGGAGAAGTCTGACTCCAGTTACTTCCAGTCCTTTGATCTTCCAAATAGAATATACTGAATTTTATGCATAGCATCTCAGCCAGCCTATAAAATCTTCAAGTCCACTTGGAATAACCTCCTGAAGGCTAGGCAAACTACTCATGAGATTAGCACTTTAAAAAAAATATTTGGAATACTGGAATGAATCTATAGTAAACAAATTATTGCTTGTGTCAACACAAAATGAGAAAGTTTGACATTAGCCTCACAGCTATTAAAATTTCCAGGAGACACTGAGCTAATTCATTTTGATTCTCCCCTTGGCATAAATTCCTGCTGAGCTGTTCATGAAACTCCATAGTGACCACCAGGGAAACCCAGTGAGAGCTGATGAATCCTGGACAGAAAGCAAAGTCCCCCACTCTGGCTCGGTGACCATACAATCATGCAATGAACAATACTATTGTTTCTATAAATTGGCTTTTGAGACCTGTTAGGCAGATTCTTAGGGTCAAAACTGGATAACAGAACTGGCCAGGATCTCACACTAGGGTCATTTATCCAGTTTTCAACTTCATGCCAGGCCAGTTTCAGTGCAAGTGGCATGAGGCAAAGCCAGGTTTTCCCCTCAGCTGCACAGGAAACTCAGCTCAGGACCAGAAGATGCCAACTGATTTTACACTACTCAGACTCATCCCCACCCTTCCACACATGCCTGGAGTTGATTCAGCCACATACCTAAAAGGAATCATGTGTTTCTTAAACCCTTATGGTGCTGTGTATGTGGCATCTGTTTGTTTCTTCCCCAACACAACTTTGTGCACCAATATGTTAAGACTGTCGTTTATTCTTTTTAGCCCCTCCAGAAAGTTGTTGCAGTCATATGGTAGAATTGGTGTAAAATACAGGTCACTCGAGAGACCCCATTGTTGCACTGGAGAACAAACAGTTTAATCAAGGCTGCACCTGCTTCAAACTATTCTGACTGTCAGACTTTTGGCCAAATCCCTTCTGTGCGTGTCTCCAGCTCACAGAGTTAGATCAGGTCCTCTTTCCACCTCATGGTTCTCCAATTCATGCATGTTTATGGTCCTCTTATTGGCACAGCATAAGGAGCTTGAGTCTATAACTCTCAGTAATGCCAGCAGCCCGTGTAACTCCAAGAGTTTTCTTGTCCAAGTGATGATTAATCAGATTTAACAAGACTGACGCAGCACTCTGCAGAACACGGCCCTTTGATAAATGGTGCTCTCCCAGCAGCTTACACCAGGTGCATTCCAAAGCACTCACACTGCTAGGAATTCTCCTGAAGACTTCAAATATGCACCGAGTACCAGCACAGAACAAGCACAAGGTTTCCTGTGACCCACATGTATTAGAATCTTTCTTTCTGAGATTAACTGTGATTTTCTCAACCCTCAGCTGGGCTGAAGAAGATCTGAAGGATGTGGCACTGGATTTGTACTGCTGCTGCCCAGCTCTGCTGGTTGGATACAGGGCTGTGCCAGCAGCACATTCACACAATGGTGATACTTTATCTCATTATTTTGTGCCCTCAGAGAGCAGCCTGAGTCAGTGGGAGATGTCAGGACAGTGCACAAAGCAACCTCTGATAGTAATGAAATAAGTAGTACCTGTTTCCTCCCAAAGAACCAGGAGACTACTCAAAAATAATAAATTTTGGGTTCAGCCTTTCTTAAAAGATGCTTTTCTTCAATGGCAATGCAGTAATGCTCAATATTTATCCCAGCAGTTGTAAGGCAGTATTTATTCTAAAAGTCTTTGTAGGGATAACAGTGGATTGGATTTGAGCAGAGAGGAGATCTACACACTTCCCTCTCCCCTATCCCAGAAATAGCTCATGGTAAAAGAACAATTTTTCTCCTTTGGGTGGTATTTAATTCAATCTCACAACTTTTTGGTGAATTTGGCATGAGTAAAATGACCCTTCAGCATGACAGGCATTTAGCAAACTCTACCACATAAGAATGTCAATATATTCTTTCTTTTAATTCCTTAAGTAGCTATTTTACATCAAAGAGTAAAAGAAAAAAAAAGAAAAAAAGTAGGGTTTTGTGGGCCATCAAGCTACATTACTGAGTATTAAGACAAACAACCCCCCCAAAGACTAGACATTCCATTTTGGAAATTAAGTTGATAATCTAAAAGTGATCACTAATCACTTTTCATCAGACATCTTTAAAGAATTTTCAATACACAATTATAAACCTGTCAGAGATCAGAGGCTAAGCACACATTAAAATGTTAGGCATTCCCCATCCTGTTGCTATGAAACACAGTGGGAATCCACAGATAACTCTGCTGGAATTTGAGTAAATGTCAAGGTGATCCTGAAGCTCAGCAAATTTCAACTGTCTCAAAAAGCACAACAATTCTGAAATTCTGCCACCACTGATCTCAAGTGCCAATCTTTCTCCTCTTCCCTGAACAACTTTTCATTCACCCTGACTGTAAAAAAAGTGACAAGAAATGCTAAAGACAGACTAACCAAGAAAAAGAAATTAGCCCAAGACTCCAAAAGCCTGCTTAAACAATAGCACCACTTTCCTTCCATCTGCATTCAGCAACATTCTTGAATTTAGTGTGGCATCATCTGCACTGATGCTGTGGTGAAATGTGGTTGACAGTAGTAAATGACATGAGGGACATAGAAGGGCCTATTTCCTTAGGGTAATTGTCATCCTAAACAGGAATTTTGTATTAATCATTATATATTCATCATCATCCTTCTCCCTGGCACTGTTTCTCATTAAGTCAGTCTTGTGTGGACACCCAGAGGGGCTCCATCAATTCATGTGAAGTCAGTCAATAGAAACCAGTACAGTACTAGCAGGGTTAGTGTCACAACTCTAAACACAATTTCAACCATAAATCAGCATAAATGAGGTCAGAATCCACTTAAAATGTTAACAGAGACATTTGTATTGGGTTTAAGTAACATAATAAAAACTGGTGTAATTTACCCTATTTGAGCTCCAAGCTGCCCTGCCTCACATAAATCTGCATTAAGAATGATACAAGATTTAGACCTGGAAGCCTCCAGACCCTCAAGGCAGCTTTTTCATTACTTTATAGTTTGTCTAGGCAATTATCTCTGTGAAATGCAGTGCAAAGCATGACCATTCTGATTTGGCAGTGAACTGTGAGTCAGCCATCTCTGACCCAGCCAGGGAGGTCTGTACACCCTGAGCAGCAGCATCTCTTTATTTCTGTATAATGAGTACTGGAAAATATTTTGAGATATTAGACTAACAGGAATTGTAAAAGTAGCAAGTACTGCTTTAATAGCTTACATTTCTCCAGGCTCTGAATTAAGAACCACAGTCACTCCTAATGGATGAGAACAGAGCATGTTTCACTTACCTCCTACATGTGCTGGGTATCCTTTTATAAAACACTAATACAGGAATTTGTTAATGCTCTTCCATGCATTAGCAGAGCTGGATGGTCTGTGATCTTCAATACACAAATTAAGCAGCACTTTAGGGGCTGGATGAAGCCCCTAAATGACTTATGGCTCACAGTCACATTAGCAGTATCCTATAGTAATGTGATAAAAATTACATGAATTTTAGTGTTTGCTCTTTCCCCTCAAAAAAAGATATCAAAAAGACCTGTCTGGACTCCAGGAAGGAAAAGCCACAGCAAACAAGAGGACTGCTGTCCTTACAAGGCTGTGCTATCTCTGCTGAGCAGGAGACAGAAGCTGTCTTGTTAAGGGTCTGACCTTCTTTCTCCTCTGCTGCAGTGTGGTCAAATCCACAATGACTTCACCAGAACTGATCTGAACCCAGATCTGCACCCAACACTTCTGGAGAACCTCATGGTCCCTAGGTCAGAGGATCTGTTAGAAATTCAGCTGAGGCTGGTGGCTCTGAAGTAGAAAAGCTGGATAAAAGGAGGGGACTGGCTTTGTTTTATGCTTTCCCTATGATGGCTGTTTGAGGGTTTTTTCCTCACCCCATCACTCAGGACTGAGATGGAGAGAAAGGGCTGCTGCTGAGCCCCTCAGTGCAGGAGAAAACCCTCAAAGACTCATTAATTGGAGCCAACCAGGCAGTGCCATGAAAGTCTACATCAGCCAGGCTTCCTGGCACTCCAAGGTAGCAGTATGGTGGATTTTTAGCACACAATTCAAACTCCCAAGATGTTTCATTTGCTGAACATTCCTGGAGAGGTGGTGTCCCTTTTCTTCAAATGTGCAAATGAATGCCAGAGTCAGAGAAAGATTCTCTACCTTTTAGTAGATAATTGATAGCCCCAATGCATATTTTTACAGGATTTACACTTGCAGATCATTTGGTACATAAAAAATATTTCTCCCATTTACCTGTTTCAGCTGTAAATACTCAGGACTTCTCCAAATCAGGCCTTGGAGGAAACTAGGGACACACAATTAGTGACTACCTTCGAAAAGTTTGATTAAAGTGTGTTGCCAAGCAACACAAATTCTGCCAGAGACAGTGATAAAATTCTATTCTCTAGATAAGCCTTAAATTCCTTTGTGACTATCTTTTCCTCTTCACTGCATCCCACAACCTCTGCATTAAAACAAGAGCATGCTAAATTGGTGTCTTTTCCCACACAACCTTTGCAATGCAATCTCTAAAGTGCTAAGATAACTTTAGTTCTGAAGATGTGCAAATTCCTCAGTTGCTTCTCCTCTAATTTTTTAAGAAAACTAAAAAAAAAAACCCCGAAACCCCTTTACCAAATAAGCTAATTTAGTACCTACCAAGGTGATTACAAAATGAGGTCTTTCCAGTCTTTCTCCTTCACCTCACTACTCTCTCAGACTAATTTTTCCCCTCTTTCTGCCTCCACCATTCCACAGCTTGGCATTTGGGCACAATCTCCTCCACAGCAAGTGTCTGCTCATCTGCCCACCCCAGCACAACTGTCTTCACCCAGCCATTCCCAGTTATAGCAGATCCCAAAATCTAGCCCAAAGCCCTTCATTTGATAAGATGTAGGCTTTTGGAACTTATTTTGAGCTTACCAAGGAAATCTGTTTCCCTCAGATGCCGACTCCATTTTTATCACGCTCATCTATGCAAATCTATGCGTGTGTGTGATGTGGATCTGTGGGCATAATATTTGCAACCATAATAAGTATGAATGTGATTTATATGAAAGAACAACAGCAGATCAGATCAATCAACCTGGGAAGAACCCAGATGAGACACGAGTGCTTCCTTTAAGAGTGGGTTACTGAGGAGCTCCTGGGAGCAGGAGAAGGGATGTGCCTGGGGAAGTGAGTCCCTAGAGCTGCAGTTACAGCAGTGAAAGGGACACTTGAGCATGGACAGAACCAGGGGACAGAGGAGATGAGCTTTTTCAGCCTTTTTTTCCTCAAAGCTGCTCCATCTCCAGTTATTCCATGCCCTAGATGCAGGTGGAAACAAGTTTGGGAACTGCACTAGTAAGCAGTAAAATGTTGGAAAAAAACCCACAAAAATAGGCAGCAAAGGGAGATCCTTATTTTTAAACCTTCCTGCCACTACAGACAGAGGTTTAGGAATCTCCTGAGCCAGAGGTTCCACTGCATCAACTTAGGAACAACTGAGAAGCATAATCCTCACAGCTCTCACCTCTAGGAAGAGGCAGCCTCCAGCTAGGACAACTCAGATGTATATTCAGTGAGATCAGTGGAGCTGTGCTGACTTACTGGGCAGAATATCATTTAGGCTGTAGTAGCATCCAAAAGCTCCAATTAGGAGGAGAGTTCCATCCTGTCAGGCAGCAGATGAATACCCACAGTCAGGCATGCCCTCCTCCAGGGAGACAGGCCAGGCTGCCTTCATATGCTTCTAATTGGGCTCTCCTTGAAACTCCTCCTGATTCTGCAGCATTTGCAGATTGCAGCTCTTTGTTTACTCCATTGGACTGGAACATGAGAATTCCTTTAGTGCATCCCTTGTGCAATGCAGGCCTTGCCAGTAGACTAAAGGATGGAACTCAGAGCCTAATAATAAGTTATAAAACATACCATTGTCCTCCAGGCTCCAAGTATTTGATAGGATCATCAATTTCTGTCTATCATAAAAAAAAAAATTTGATCTCAGCCCTGTAGGTTCAGTAAATAGGACATGCATGGTTCAGACATCTTTAACTGCCTATGGGAAGTTGATAGCTCCATCCAGATCTTTCAGGTGACATTCTGACCTTTCTCTCCTTTTGGGGAGAAAACCAGTGGAAAGATGTACATCCATCTTCCTCCTTTTTCGTTTTGCATCTGAAATGAATTTAAATCAGCCCTTCCCGAAATAGCCTTTCCTAGTGCTTTTTTCATTGGGATATTTACATGTTATTTTAAACATCTTGTTTAAGAGTCTTCAACAATGCAGGAATGCTGAGCACCTAAATATGATATGAGGTCCATACTGTCACTTGTATCATAACAACTCTGTGAGAGGGATCATTAATCTCATCATAGACATCTTTGAAAAAAAAATACCAACCAAACAACTGTTTTGAGGCTGATAAAAGAACAAAAGCAAAGCCAAGGTCCCAAGTTCAAATAAATGCCACCCTGTAGATAACAAGTAGGAGATTCTCTTGGGGACAGTGGGAACTAAAACCAACTGTTGCCCTTCTTCAGAAACAGGGATGTCAGGTAAGGCACAAGGGAAAGGAGGCCACATAAAACACTTGTAATATTTCAGCATCACCAGAGCTTAACCTGGGAAGGCTTTTACTGGCGAGCTTCCAACTCTGCCAGCTCTTTGTTACATACCAGATTTTATTCCACAGCTGAAGACCTTCAAAATAACAAAACCATGTGAAGGAAAAGCAGATTGACTTTTTGGCAGGAAGTCAATGTGCAAATACTAATGAAATAATCTCAGTAAGCAGTCAGACTCTTCGAAGGTCAACAGCAACACAGTGGAGAGCTCCAGCATTTAAGTTATTAACAATTCTGTCTTCAAGGATTCTGGCAGCTTCTGTGCTCCAAGTTAAGGGTTTTTAAAAAATAATCAAGATTTGATGACTGAACAGTCAGGGTCTCTACACCTCTTATCTCCATGGTTCTTCAGACAAAGAGATTGTCTTGTTCCTATGGGAGCTACCAATCCAATTCCTAACTAGTTAGAACCAGAACCAAAAGCAGTTAGGAAAGTGGACTGTCACCAATGCTTTTTCTTATTTGTTTCTGGCAAGGTGCACAATGGAACACCCAATCTCAGTGCTATCTTCCATTGCCTGCATTCTCCCTATTGATCAGTCCCACTCTTCATTTTTCAGATGCTGGGGACTTAAAAAAATCTCTTTATTTTCTTGTTGCTACTTAAGATGGCTCCTTCATATTGCAAATCTCCCTGAGTAAATTGTAAATTGCCAGGAAAAAATGTGCATGTAAGGTAGACAGTCCTCTTGTCTATGCACAGAAATTGTACTCGATAGATTGGTTTTATTGGATTCACTTCAGCATCTTCCAAATAAATAAACTAAATTAATACAAACCAGGCTAACTTCATCCTAGGAATACCTACACAGTATTTTTTAGCCCTTTATTGAAACTGATTAATTTAAAATACCTTTTCATTTAGACTTTGCTTTCAGAACATGAGAAAACAAAAAATCATAAACAACAAATGCAAAATTCTAGGAGAGATTACTGAATTTTTACTTCTTGCTGTGCCTAGTTCAAACACAGAAAGGTGGTTTTATTTCTGTAAACACGGCAGGGGTAGATTTCATTTCCACTTAATGCAGTATCCACATTTGAGCTTCCTTATCCTTAACGCAGGTCAGCTATGAAATGAATGTGAACTAAATCCTAACACTCCATGAACCATGGAATCAACAATAACTTAACCTTTCTGATCCAGCACTTTACTAAAGAAAAGAAAAGCTTAAGAGGAGCAAGAAGGGAGCACCCTATTTCTGGTTATATTGATGTGTTTGGGATTGCCAGTCAAACCACATCAGCTCCAAATCAGAGCAATCAAGAAGCCAAAATGAGAGTTCCTTATCTGCTAGTTGGGTTTCTGCATCTCTCCCCACCAATTTAGAAACATATGGAAAGTGAATTCCACACTGGCATGAAGCCCTTTTGATGCCTTTTCCTGGTTTTAAAATCAAGAGTCAAACACAGAAGGGGGAAAAGGGATTTTACTTTGGTATTTTAAGGATCCTTAGGTCCAGGTTGAATGCACTGAAATGCACACCACAATGCACCCCTCAAAAGATCTGGTGTAACACTGTAGGTGTTACTAATTAGCAGATCTATCAAAAATTCCCCAATGAGAGGCTCAGGTGAGCCCCCCTCCCCAAGGAACCTTCCCTGGATGGTTCTATCTCAGTTTACAGAATGTGTTCTGGAGAGGACCTTGGGGTCTGGGGCACACTGATCTCTACCTACAAAGCTTCTGAAATGTTGGGTCTCCCAGCTGAACAAACAAGTCCAAGAATGCAGGCAAAAAGCACTGAGAATACAGAAGTTGTAAAAAGGTATAACAGGGGTATGAAAGAAAAGGCAAAATCTTCATGGCATCACTTCCAACTGGCACAGCAGAGCCTCTTCAGCAAAGGCATACCCAGGGTGAGGCAGCCTCAGTGGAACATCTCTTGGTTTCATCTCTTCAGTCTGTCACCACTGGGGACAGGACAGCAAGAAGAGCTCAGCATTACAGAGAAAGTGACCTCAGGGGAAAGGAAAGGCAGCTCCAGTGACGTGGAAATGGAGCTGGGCCACTAAGGGTTACACATATACAGGTTTTGGGTGCAGCATAAAGTCATTTAGGTAAAAGGGAAGGGCTGTGGACTATGACACTGCCACAGCACAAATACAGCAAGTATGGAAGAAACACAAGACATTTTATCCAATCTGTGAGAATTTACTTGTGTTCTTTTATCAGCCTCAAACCAGGTTTTTTCAAAGATATTTATGATGACCTTAATGATCCCTCTCACAGAACTGTTTGGTTATGATATGTGACAGTATCGACCTCATGTATTTAGGTGCATTGTTGCATTTCTGCATTGTTGAAGACTCTTAAACAAGATGTTTAAAATAACATGTAAATATCCCAATGAAAAAAGCACTAGGAAAGGGTATTTCAGGAAGAGTTGATTTGAGAGCAAATTCACTACTAATGGCCACCAGGAAAATGTCAATTCATTTCAGATGCAGAACAAAAAATGAGGGAGATGGATGTATGTATCTGGCTAAGTTAGAATCATTCCACCAATATATCTGTACTCTACAGCAACAGCTCAAAGTCCATTGATACTGAAAACTGCTTAGGAATAGCACAGTTAGTTCCAGGCTTCTAAGCAATCACTACAATAATGTGGTCTGTTTCCCAACATCTTTGCAGTCCTTGGAGAGGTGTAGATGCAGATTTAATGAGCAATGCCTACCATCTGTTAATACTGCCTCTAAGAGCAACTGAGAAAAAAACAGCAATACCAAAAGTGCAAGAGATGGCAGAAGCTTTAGAAAAATGGACCATCAATAATTGAGTTTTCTGTGTATGACTGCTGTAAAAACAAATCCCCAAAAACAAGCAGACTACGTGTTTATTTTGCAAGAGTTACAATATTTAAGTCACTGGATTTTATTTAAGAAACTGGATAAGAACCAGGCAATAAACATTCAGGTTAACAGAGCTAGTGAGCATATTCTGATCAAAAGTCAGGCTCACCAAAATGCCCCATCCCAGGACCTGAACCTGCAGGATCCAAGCTCTGGGCTTGCTCCTTTATTAACAAACTAGAACAGCTCTTTTGAGTTATGCTGATTTACATAAAGTATTTCCTATGTAGGAAAGTAGGACAGTATTTCCTAATAGCTGATAGGACAAAAACTTCATTTTCTTCATCCAGTCATATACATTTCAACCTTTTATTATTAATTTTTTCTTCATCAAGAAAGCTTGCCAAAATTTCATTTAAATGCTTTGGGTTTACTGCCATAGTCCCAATTTTATCTGAACACAATATTAAATCTGGAGGGAAAGACATAACTAGAGGTCCATGGTCTGCATGATGAGGTATCTTTGGCCTACTTTATCCTACAAAGCTTTGTGACAAGAACAGATGTAAAAGCTCCTTGCAGTCCTTAATCAAGACATACTATTACTGAGATAACCAGAAGGCAAAAGAATAAGCCAAGTCACCAGGGCTCAGAAACAGAGATGGTTGCATGAAATAAAGGGTTTATTTTAATCTCAGGAATTCCCTGGCAGAGTTCAAGTCAATTATAATGTTAAAGCCACATTACCTTGCTGTATGCTAGTATAAACATGTAGAATGCATTTGGAGTAATTTAATAATCATCAAATTTTGTGGCATACTGACCCTGTGAATCAGAAATGCATTATTTTTCAGTGATTTTATGGGTTATTAATTTATGCAACTTACAAAGAGAGATTACTTCCCTTTTCCAAGCAGATTATTGCAAGTACAGTTACAATGCAAGACTTCATTTTCTTCTGACTGTCTCACAACTTCTGCAGTGAAAACAGAGGCAAAAAAAATCTGCTTGTTTTCATCACAGAAAAACAGGAATCAAAACTCCATTCAGAGCAAGATGTAATCAGGTGATACTTCAACCATTTCCTATTAAGGAGTTAGTCACATTGATGTTTAAATAAACACTAAAACCTAGTTGTTTATCTATAGACTGTCATCATTTTTCAATCATAACAAAAATAAAAAAACCTTTCTGTATGTCAAGCAGACATTGTGTATGTCCACAGCACTCTGGCAGGTACCAGGTACTCAGCTCCCTTCATCAAAGGAAGTAATATTTGGAAGAGTGTATTTTGCACTCTTCTAGAACTCAAAATTAAATTCTTCTTTCTTTAATTTTACTTTTAGCATGGGGTATGGTACCAAAATGCAAATACATGAAAGCCAAAAACCAATTCCAATCTGAAGTCTTTCATACAGATGTGGTAAACAGAGCCCAAATCATGCCCACCAGGGGCTCCATCCCTCTCCTGACCTCATGGAAAGCCATTCCTACAGAGTAAATGCCCCCCAAACTCTCCCAGCCACAATCACAGTCTGGTTTCTGCCACAGCCTACTCCCTCTGCCCTAACTTCTGTCTCTCCCATCCTGTACTGATGGAGACCTGGAAAAACTCTTATTTACAGACCCCTGCTGAAACCCAAACCACTGCACTGCAGTATCCAAAGTTACCTCATGTCTCAGTAGATGGAGGAATTGTTTCTTTATTTCTTTCCTCTGTGGATTTTTTTTTTTTAATTTGTACATTGTTTTATACCTGGGGATTTTTTTTTTTTATCTGCACAGAAATTAAGTACCAAAAAAAAAAAAAAAAAAGTCCAGACATGCTTGTTTCATGGTGTTAGACCTCTGAGAAGAGCCCTGGGCCCTGACACTCCAAATACTCTGATAGTTTAGAAAATGTAATTCTGGCAAAGCTTGAACAACCATTTTGACTTTGGCCACATCCTCAAATGTCAGTAAAACCCACCTAGAACCACCCCTGTCAGTGGCAGACAGACTGAAGGGACAGAGGGGCTGTTTTAACAGTTAGGGACAGTGGCACCACAAAGTAAACCAACATTTAATTTCTGTAGTTCTTATTTTAGCTTCTACTAATGCCAGCTCATGTATAAACAGTAACATTTTCTTCATCCACCTTTATTAGATTGGTGCATACCCTCAGTGTGCTATAGAACAGGGAAATACAAAAGTCTAAAGTTTACTTCCATCCAAGAATAGTCAAGATCAGTCTCAAAGAGCAATAAATAACGGGATACTGCTAACACTAAACATGAAGAAAGACAATTAAAACCATTACAAATCCATATCTCTCAGTTACTTAACAATCTATAGGTTCAGTCAATTTAAAAGATCCAGGAACAGAGGTTTAGTGGATTAGTAACAACAGACCATTAATCTCTGCAGCCTCAATTTTAATCCAGCAATAACCAAAGTGATTGAAAATCATTGTGACATGTGACCAGTAAAGCTCCTGGGCAGTTCTCCCCCACACCTGAACCCCCTCAGCAGAGGTCACAGCACCTTTCTGACAGGACTGTTCACCAAGAAAACTCTGCTTATGGTAACTAAACTTTAGGCAAACATTTTTGGCCAAGCAATTCCACTGCATTCCACCTCCCCTAACTAACAGCTGATACTGAAGATTTTATTTTGCACTTTATTTCAGCCTATGTTAGCAAAACTTGCTTGCTTTCTTTCTTTCCTGGCAAAGTGTCCAAAACAAAGTTGTCTAAAACAAATACTTTTTGTTTGTATGTAAGATTTAAAATAAACATACAGGAATTGATGACTGTCATCCCATGCAAATACCAGGAGATTATTTCTGTGCAGTTTATATAACATCAGTGAAAGTTATATCCAAAAAACCTTGGGTTTTAAAAATAATGCAATAGTACTACATCAGATACTCTGGTTTTAAATATAAGAATGTTTTATTTCAAAGATATTAACTTCTGGAGTATTCAGTGACTGGAATAAATTCTTAAATGACCAGTAAATGCAGTGATCTTAAGTGATCAAGACAAATTTCATCACTTAGTCCCCCACAACAATTATCAGCAAAGAAGCCATTGAAAGAGAGACCTTGCAAAAAGGATTTAAATTCAGCTGTTGCTTCCTGTGGTCTGAAATCTGAGCCATAAGTTCCTTTTCAAGAGCATTAAAAGGAAGATACTGGCTACCTTGTCATCAGAAACGCTCTTTTATTGCTGCACAGTAAATAAATATTTAAAAACATAAAACCACAACAGACACAGAAGGTCCCAGTTACAAGGAGAGGGAACTGAAAATGGGGGAGTTTTGAGAGTTACTTGTTGCTGTTTGGGAAGCATTAAGTAGTGCCAAAGCAGGACAAGGGCTGGAGGAGAGAAAGGAGGAAGTCTGCAAGCTCTGTGCCCTTTGGTAGATACAATCCAAGTACACAAATCTGATGTAAATGTATTGCAGAGATGTCCAGCTGTTTTTATAAATAGTACAAACCTTTTTTGCTTGTGGTAGAAATTGAGTCATAATATTATAAATGAGCCTTACCTCATTTAAAACATGAGGAATTTTACTGCTGACAGACCAAATATGCCACCAGCAGTGGAGAGGATGTGTTTGCTGCCCTGTTTGATCCCAGACAGACAGATCCTCAGATATTTTTATATATTCCCCCCCAAACAATTTTCTCTCAATCTGACTAAACCCTGCTTATCCAGTCTAAACTCTGCCAGCTGCTTGCACAAAACTGGCATGAGGTGTCCCAAACATCCCTGTAGGTACCACCTGGTCCACAGGGGTGTCCCCAGCCCATTGGATTTCCTCTTTATATCAGGACTTGAGGTCAAATCAAGAGAAAATTAATATTTGTGCTAAGAAGAAGGTGGAACAGAAATTCACATATGAAAAAGACTGTGTATTACCACTCCCCTCGTGTAACTTCACTTTTTAGTCTTTTGGTTGTGTTGACTATTTTGGAAGATGGTGTTTGTTTCATTCAGGGCATCCATACAGGGAGAACTAACAAAATACAATCCAGTTTATATGAATTCTAATTGTACAGTTTCTCTTGCTATGTTAATCACCATAGAAAAATCTGCATTTTTGCTTTACCACACAAAGAACTGGGATTATTTTACCCAGATAAAAACCTATTTTCTATACAACTGTAAAATTTAAAGAGAGATTATGAAAATTTTTGCTCATCTTAGCTTGGCTTTTCCCAAGATTTTGTATTATTCATGTATTATACCACTGCTACTCCTTGCTTCAGCAAAGCACTTCAGCACATCCTTAATCCAAGCTGTTTTATACAATTACATATTAAGACTCAGATTCAGCAGAACACTTAAACATGTGTTTTAAGTTTTGCATTTTGCTGAATCTGGCTGTTAATATATCAAAATAAAATGTAAAGAGGATGACTCAGTTTTTAGCTTGCAAGTATGAAAACATACTTATGCTACCTAATAAAATAAATCATATAATTTATTGCTCTATTTTCCATCCTGTTTAACAGTGAGCTAAATACCGGTGACTCTACAGCAAAGGCACAATTACAGACTGGCAAAGATGAATTGTTAGCAACTTAGAGAGAGTGCCAGGGTGGCTACTGAAGATTAAAATTACACATCTGCAGATAACTTTAAATCCCAGTTGGAATTACAGCCACACAGTACCCTCAGGATTGGCTGGGCAAGCAGGACAAGACTGTGGAGTCGTTGTAGATTGCTTTGTTTTCCAGCAAGCACAAAAATCAATATGACAATAAGATAATGCTTACACATATGAATATGAGCAATAAAAACCTCAAAACACCACAAATGTTGAAGCCAGGTGAATACAATGCAAAATAAAAACTGGGAGGAGTTCAGACAGGATGGGAAAATGCCCTGGGGTGAGGTTTCACCCTGCAAAACAAATTAATTTATGTGCTCACAGTAGATCCAAGAGTTCCAGTATAGAAAGGCACCTTTCAGGCTGCTGAGAGCAAACTTCAAAGAGAAAATTTAGGACCAAAATCTCTGGTGCCCTTTACTTTGTGTTGCCACCTACACCCACACTGAGGGGATGTGAAACACGAGTCAGGAAAGTGCTGCACTTGGAGGAACCCACTCGTTACTCACAGCCCAAATAGAACCAGAAAAAGGCCAACTGAGTGAATGTTAATAATTTAAACAGAATTTAAATAACACATGTTTATGGAGGAATCTTGTCTGGATCTGAATTTTACCTTAATACCACGCCAAGTCCTGGAAACCAATTTAAGGCAAGTTCTAATTGATTTAATTCTTATGTATGCCAAAACTGCATCTCTCACTAACTTCACTGCATGGATGCTAAGGAGAACAAACAGCTGTAGCAGAGAGGCACAGAGAAGGAGGATCCAGCCTGTGAGGGGATGCACCAGGAGCTGTTCTGTGACCTGCACTCACTGAGGGGGTCCAGCCCCACACCCCAACCAGAAACACAGGGTAAGGGCAATCCTTGTGTTACAAGGCAGAAATGAGAGTGAAAATGGACTGCAACTACTCAAAGTCTTGCTGCCTGACTTTCCACATGCCATTTTACCTCAGCTTCTCCATCTGTGAAAGTGTGGCCAACACTGTGTATTCCCTGAAAACTCGGCCAAGTTCTGACACCAAAGTCCTTTTAACTGAAACACAATGCAGAGCTCTTCCCATTCACACCTTCCATTCACAGAAAGGCTCAGACAAGCAGTCCCATTCAGAGAACTCCCCAGTCAGTGTTCACACACTCCCCAGCAGCAGGACTGGGACCAGTGTGGGTCACTCAAACACGTTTCCCTTCCAGCAGTGGTTATCAGTACCAGCACAGAGTCACACCCCTGTCCCTCCCAGCAGTGGCATTAGGGCCACCACAGGGTCAAACACCTTTCCCTTCCAGCAGCAGCAGCCCTGCCCTTCCATAATTGCAGCTTCCTCCATGGGAAATAGCAGACCTCGACTCCAAGTCAGGCATTCCACTGATGTAGAAACAAACACCTCATTCTGCATCAAATTTCACTCCCAGGAACACTACTGAAGTATTGTTACCCTTTTTTACCAGCACGTAGAAATCTTCAGCACCACCTTTTCCCTGAAGTTTCCCTTCTCTGCCATGATGGCAAATGCAAGTTAATGCTCTTTCTAGCAGCCCAAGAATATCACCTTGCCAAACAAACTTCAGCTGTGGCAGCAGGAACCCTTCCTGACCTGCCCCCTTAGCCACCCAAGCACCGTCCTGCTGGGAACAGCAGGGTTTGCTGGAGGTCACAGCCACTTCAGCATCACTTCCAACACTTGTTTTCCATATTCACATGTACCAAAGATCCTTCACCAGCACTCTTTATCTTTTTCTTTTAGCATTAATAGTCCTTAGAAGTCCTGCTGGCAAAGCAAAAAAAAAAAAATCATCTTAGAATTATTCCTGCAGCAGAACAGGGCTCTGTAGTAGTTAACAGCAGGAAAGAATTTCAGTTGGAAACAACCCACAAAAAGAACAAGAGGATGATTTTTCAGAAACCACGTTTCCCTCTAAATTAATCTACTCAACTGCTACTTCCAAAACATAGAGATGTCAACACATTTAGAGGGGGGAAAAAAAAAGGAAAACGTTGCTTAGCTGCCTCCTCCATGCATGTGCTTAAAAGCCACTTTGGTCGAGTCAGTGCAGGATTCTTTCCAATCCATACTTAAAACTTGACTAAGTTAAGGACTAATGATAAAGGGAGAAAAAACAGACTGTCCAAATGAATGAATAACCCTATGGATATAATCTTAGCTCTAAGCTTATTTTAGTATCTTGCTAAAAAGTACATCCTAATTAGTTATTTGTGGCTTACAGCTGCTGTGGTATTTTTCTGGAAACTATATTAGAAAAGATAAAATGGAGGGGCAGTTAAGTTTAATGCTATTTTTACTACAGAAACACAGAAACTACAGAAATACAAACGGTACAGATTCATGAAATCAAGAGAAAAATGTTTTCATGTGGAAACAAACATCTGACAATGAAAGTATTTCTTTCTGATTTCAGAATGCAGTGTATGCGGGAACTCATCACCTTCCATTTCTCAAGATGAGTAAAAGTAAATTCAGTATTTTAGGGCTGTGATCCTGATGGGTTGTACCTGCCACTCCACAGGAGCACAGATATCTCCCATCTAAAGCTTTTCTCATTGTTGACAGTTCAGTTTTTGCAGTTTTTAAGGCCCAAGTCTCATTAACACCAAAGCCCTTTATAACATTTTTGGGAGCTGCAAGGACTCTTGGATGGGTGTAAATCCAGGTTACCTTTACCTCAGCTGCCACCTGCTAAGCACTGCATATCAAATTTTGCCATCTTGGCAAATTGGAAGTTTGCACTTCTGAAGACCCATGCACAGGAATGAGGCACTACACAGGATATAAGTCTATGGTGTTTCAGTCATCTATTTTCATGATAATAATAACTTGCCATTTTATCTCTAAGAAATTCCATTAAAAGACCCTTAGTTTTTTAACTATCAGTGGTTAAACCAGCAATAAAATACTTTACTACTTTGAATTCAACTGTAAATAGGTTTGGCTGTAAAGCCTCCCCTCTCTCAAATGCCAGATTATTATCCTTTGAAGAAAATGACTTCCTATTTATTCACCATTAATGTTTCAATTTATCTACCACAGTGCTAACTGACATTGTCCTGGCCCTTTTGTACTTTCTGATGGCATTACAAGGGAAATGCAGTCCCACTGTACAGTGTTGCCTCTAAACAAATCAATCCAAATTTGATTGCTATTTCCTGTTCCTTCCAGCCTGGTATACAGTGATGATAAAACCAAACCAGGAGTGAAATAACACTAATCACAGTATTTCAGTGTTGTCCATAACTAACTGTCATGTAGTTTTGTCTGCTGCTTGAGCTGGTAATGAGATAATGATGGAACAGTTTTATATAGTCCTCTCTCAACAGCCCAGATGGGCCAATCATCCCCTTCCCTCTTTGCCATGTTAAGTTTAGCCATAAACAATCAGTAATGATGAAAACAGCAACTTCCTCCTCAGCTAAATTACCCCTTTTCAACCAAGAAAGAAAGTGATACTTCGACCAGTAGCAACACAGAAAAAAACCAGTCTTTTGGAGATAGAATCAATTCCTTCTTCATTCATCTACAAGGAATATTCAAAATGCAAATGGAAAGCCACTTCAATCCTTGCTATATTTAAAATCTAGCTGTTGTAGAATGAAAAACTGAAAACTTTCCAAAAATATAAAGAGTAAAACTTCTCTATAACCTCAGTTGCATTTTAAAGAGCACCCTTAAATTGAGAGGGATTTGTTGAGTTAAGTTTGATTCCTGATTTTAATAATTTTGTCTTGGAGGCTTGGTATTTATTACAATTAAGCAACACAAGGTGAAGAGGTTTGAGAACTGGGTATCTACATCATTGAGATCTGGAAAAGAATAGCAGCAATAACCAGTTTCTTTCCACCAGTTTATTGGATGGAAAATAGCTCAGCATAGTATGTGCAAAAACTATTCATAAATGTTCCCTTCTACTACCTTTACATAAGCTACAAATACGTGTGTTGTTTCAGCACTTTAGCACCTATCTGGTCACGCTCTAGCAGTAAAACTAACAATAAAAATAAAAAAAGATAAAAAATACAAGACATGCACCAAAAAAAAGTAAAAGCAGACATTTACAGGAGACTATAGGGCTATTTCCATAGAATTTTCAAGCAGAAAAATCTTCACACCTTTTGAGAAGGCAGAAAAAAAATCTCTGAAGTGAGAAAGCATTCCAGAGCTGAGGAACTGAGAGTCTCTGGATCCAACCTATAGTGCCTCCATTGTGTGAATGTGAACAGGCAGACTGAATCCAGGTGGATTTTCACTAACATCAACAAACTTCATGCAGGCATGAAGGTTTGCCCACAAACATGAAGCTCTGGAGATGGTATTATAGCAGGAAAAAATAGGGTAAAGTTCTTAGTTTCCAGAAAGCCTCTGCATGTTACACCTTTCTGTAGGCCTAGTGCTCACTTTTATATATATATATATACACACACATGCATACATATATCTATATGTAGATATCTGTGCTATGAATAATTCCTTCCCCTAGAATATTATGTATCTTAATTAAAAGTGACAGAAAAAGCTATTTCTGTGACACTATTTGAGGATAATTGACACGGTTTCAATATTTTTTTTCCTAACATAATGAACCATTCACTGTTCTAATGTTGGACATTAGAGCTTTGATATTCTTCTCTTCTACAAGAGTACCTCAGCTTCAATTATCTCAGGTTGTGTAATGCTAGGAGAAGAAGAGTTATTGGACCTTACAGACCATGATTCAGCAGGTAATTCCAGCCCTGGCATAATTTAGAGTTCCTATAGGACATTTCTGTGTTATGCCAGGTAATAAGAGCTCAGAGACTGAAGAAGCAGCAAGACAGAAAATGCAGTGCAAATGTGCTCCAAATCCACCTCTAGTCCTCAGTGCCAGGAGATGCCACATCAGATGCTCAATACTCAGTGGAGTTCCTGGATAGATGGGGGTTTTTTACACCATCTCAGTTGTTCATCATCCATGATTTTTGGTACTTGTGTCCTGCCAAACTGGCCACAGAAGTTGCATCATAAAAGGGATACGGCCCCTGTGCCTTGAGGACATGGCAAGGGATGAAAATACTTCCAAATAACAAGACAGCTTTCATCTATGTTAGCCCCCAGAAGGCAAACCAATCAGAGGCAGTATTTCAGCTCATAGGCACAAAGATGACCATACAGATTTTAGAAATAATTTTGTTGATGTATTAACAGAAAATGTACATGGCAACCTTCTCAATCAATATCCACGACAGCTTCATATTCTTATTTAAATCAAGTATCCTGCAAAGTTTTGAAAACAACCTCCTCTCTTTTTTGCTTGAAATTGATTGTTAATATCTAAATTCACAAAAAACCTTCCTCATGGTTCATACAAATGACTGTGTAAGCAAAGGTGACAGCCATTATGGGATCAACAGCCACCTGAAAACACTGATGCGAATTCATCTTTGGTGGTATTATTAGTCAGGGAGGAAGTTCTGGACATCATACAACAACTGTTATTTTCTTTGTATACAAACAGTATAATCCCTGTGCCAGGAGTATCTGCATCTTCACAGGAACAGCATCCAATGAGGTCTTACTCCAGCATTCTGTCATCAGGACACCTTCACTTCCTCTGCTCTGTGCTCCTTCTATGCTGAACAATATCATTAAAGGGACAAAACCTCAAAAGTTGTACTACAAATCATGACTCTTTTTCCTCAGAGACTTTAACTCAAAGGAATAATTATGACTTTGAAAGAAAGCAAGGCCTTTCATTTCTGTCTAAAGGACAGAAGTGGTTTTTGTGGTCCTTCAGCCTGTTCGTATTTCTCATTTGCATCTGCACAAGGAAACAAGATTCTCTTTTCTAATGAGCAATTCCAATTAGCAAAAGCCTCTATTTAGTATGCCAAGAAAACAAAAATATTCAGTTCACAAAGTTCACAGTTAAATTACTTCCCAAACACATGGAAGAGCCAGTAATTAAAAAAAAAAAAAAATCTAAATCTCAGTATAATTTCTTCCAAAACAATCAGTCTCTCATACACACAGGTAACTGACTGATAAAAAATGTCATGTATAAAAAATTTTGAAAATATATACACACTTCTTTTTAATAAAGTCTTTTCCATGTATGAAGTCTCCATGAAATTAATGAGTGTGAGACACCAAAAAATCAATTGTCTAACTTCATCATTACTTATTTTCAATAAGAAACACAGCATAAATGCTACATTCTGCATGGTTTATACTTAAATGTTATGTAAATACACAGCAAAAGACATAACACTGAACTGTGTTTAATAAGTTTATTAATAATGATGAAATAATAGTCTGTTCAGTTCAGTGAATGACATCATCCCTTTGAACAGCAGCCTCTAAATAGGCCCGAATCCAAATAACCACTGGAATTAGCAGGAGGAAGATCACAGGTTTTAAAAGACACTGAATCAAGCATTTGCTCATGTTCAGGAAAGATCCACATCCAGCAGACCTGTCTTGAGTCTTTGCTGCTGAAACAACTGAATGAATAAGAAAGAAAAAAACCAGAAAATATATACTGCCACACTCCTTAATTCCCATTCCAGTAATGTGCAGCTCTAGTGCTCAACTAGTGGTTTTTTTAAGTAAAATTCTGAATTAAGGACCAGTGCTGAAGTGTTAAAAATACAGTGTCTCCAGTCCTGTGCTGAGGCAATACCTTAACAAGCTCCATTACGCCTTCTCCTGCTTGCACTGCTGTCCAGACACCCCAGCTAGTTAATATGCTACAAAACCCAGTGTAAAAAGGCTGGCAGAGGCAACATACATTAGTGCCAGTCAGATATCTACAGATCTTAATCCTTTTTACTACTACAGATAGTGAGGATTCCTGAAAAAAAATAAAAATCCCCGTGAAGAAGAAAAAAAGAAAACAAGGTTGAAGCACGTAAACATCGTCTGTGTGGTCAAAATTATTTGAAACCACAGCTTGAACCATGCAGCAGAAGCATCCCACCATTCACTTAGTCCCTTTATTCCCTCCAAAAAAAAGAAGAAAAAAAGAGAAAAAGCAAGCAGACATGGTGTGAGTGTGTACAGTATCAGGTATTAGTGCTAGAGGGAGATGGAGAGCGATGGGAGCCCCTGCAGGCCTGATCCCACTGGTTCAGAAGCGGGGGCTCCCCTGTGTGAAGAGCAGGAAAGGCAGCTCAGGGAACACTGCTGGCTAAATGCACGGCCTGAGTAGCTGCAGAGAACGGGACAGCTCCTTTCTGTCCCAGCACATTCCTGCCTCAGTGGCCCAGAGAGCGATGAGCTGCATTTGCCATTCTCACTGTGGTACTTTAAGAAGTGCCTGATTTGAGGAGCCCTTGACAGGTGGCACATCATGCTGAGGTAAATAGATAAGTGTGAGATTTCAACGACAAGAGGCAGCAGGTTTTGCTCTTCTAAAAAGCAGGAGAGCGAATTTTTCTGATGGTACCAATGGGCACAAGTGGAAGGTGAGCCTGGGGTGGTGGCAGTGTCACCCGGGTGCCTGGTGGCAGATGGTGCCAGTCTGCAGGGATGAAAGGAGGGCTGACGCACACCGTGGGCCGCCAGCACTGCTATTTGCTCAGGAATAAAGGAGCTTTGGAACAGGCAGGACAAATTAAGAGGGGTGCTGAGCCTCCAGCGCTGGTGTGTGCCCAGCCCAGGGCTGGAAGGGTGGGGGCACTGGGAGGTGCTGCACAAAGCCCAGCGGGGCTCACCCTGCCAGGGAGATGCTGCAGGTGCTGCTGCCGGGGGGCTGCAGCTGGGACACGGCCCAGGCCAGTCTCTGCATGGTCCCAGGAGAGCTTTGGAGCTGCCTGTCCCTGTGCAGGCTGAACAGTGAGATGTCCATCAGCACCCTGGCTCTCCCCCCAGCAGTGCCCTGCCCGTGCTGCTTGTGCTCCCATTTCTGGACTTACGCAATGGCTGGAGGGCAGAGGCAGCCCTCGGGGAAGTGGAGCAGCAGGAGATGCAGGCAGCCTGCATCCCCAGGGGGCTCCCTGGAGTGTCCCAAACTAGACAAGTGGCCACCTTCCTGCTCCTGCCTCCCACAACATAATTATTCCAACATGACCAACATGACAAATTAACAAGGGACCCAGGGCTTTTGCAAGGGAGTGTTTTCCCCAATAATAAATTGTTCCAATCCTTTACACTAGACACCTGGCCATGCCTATTCATTAATTGGACAAGCTCTGGTGACAACTGAAATTACCCGGCTTTCTACATACTGAAGGGAGAGAGAGATCTTTGCAAGCTTAAAATAAAGCTGGAAATTCCAGCTACCACAGAGCTCTCTGAATGGGGCTTATTTTTTTTTTTCAGAAAAAAAAAATTTCAGAGCACAGCCACAGTAAAGCTCATTTTAAAAGCAGAGGCACATTCTTTACTGTTATCCCTCCCTTTGCAGACCCTGAACTGTGGTACCAGAACATGACAAATCCATCAACAAACCACAAACCCTTCCAGACCTGCACATCAACCGAGTTTAAGAACTCCAGGAGCTATGAAATTCTGGGATCACGGCAATGTTGCAAATAATTATCACCATCAACTACGCTGGGAATTACAAGCATCTCCTTTATCAGTACACTGTGTTGTCTATTGCAACCAATGTATTATAATTAAGACACACGTATTGGAATTAAGGGGGAGAGAGAAGTGATGAGAGTCGATTTCTGTCACAACCCACTCACAGTACATCATTCATGGATTTTTCAGCTACAGTTTTTTATCTGGGTTTAACTGTACCTCTTGCCCCTTAACAAGGGGAAACCTGGGAACCCGGTACGGTATCTCTCCCGCTCCCTCGCCCTTTTTGTGCTTGCTGCATACCTGAAATGCAGACGATGAAATTCGCTTGCAGAAGAAAAAGCACCTCCCAAACAATTTCCATCCTCCGATTCTCATGCCAAGTGCATCCCTCGGCGAAAAAAAATAACAAAAATCAATATCGCAGTTTGAACGCTCCCAGCAAATTTTCTTTCGGACTTGCAGACTGTATTCCCCAGACGTGCTGACAACACATGTCCGAGCTCTATCTCCGCACGGCTCAAGCGAGATCCCGTCCCTTCCTTCGCCCTCCAAAAAAGACCACGAAGCCAACTGCCAGCACCGGGCTCTTCCTCCACGAGCGAGAAAAAAATCCACCAGATTTCCCAACACGACATAGACAACAAACCCCAACCGATCCGATATCCGGAGAGTCCTTATTCCAGGGGCGGCCAGGCGCAAGTTAACCCCAAAACTCTTGGCACGTCTCAGCGGGGCAGTGCCGGCATGCCGGGCAAGGAGGCGGCGGAGGGAGGGGGATTCCCCTCCTGCTGCTGCTGCTACAGAATGAGCGGAAAGAGATTAATACCCGCTGCAAGCCCCGCCACCCCCGCCGCGCTCGGAGCGCGCAGCCCCGGCTCCCCGGCCCCGCCGCAATCCCGGCGCGCCGCGGCTGCTCCGCTACGCGACTGCAGGGGTCGGGCTTGCCCCGCGCGGCGAGCGCGCTGCCCCGGGATGTGCCCGGGGATGGGCCAAGGGATGTGCCCCGGGGATGGGCCAAGGGATGTGCCCCGGGGATGTGCCCCGGGATGTGCCCCGGGATGTGCCCCGGGATGTACCCCGGGATGTGCCCTGCACCGGGATGTGCCCCGGGATGTGCCCGGGGATGGGCCCCGGGGTGTGCCCTGCACGGGATGTGCCCCGGGATGTGCCCTGGGATGTACCCTGGGATGTACCCTGCACCGGGATGGGCCCCGGGATGGGCCCTGCACCGGGATGTGCCCCGGGATGTGCCCCGGGATGTGCCCTGCACCGGGATGTGCCCCGGGATGCGCCCGGGGATGGGCCCTGGGATGTGCCCCGGGATCTGCCCTGCACCGGGATGTGCCCCCCGCGATGCGCCCCGGGATGTGCCCTGCACCGGGATGTGCCCCGGGATGCGCCCAGGGATGGGCCCCGAGATGCGCCCCGGAATGTGCCTTGCACCGGGATGGGCCGTGGGATGCGCCCTGCCCCGGGATGAGCCCTGCCCCGGGATGAGCCCTGCCCCGGGATGAGCCCTGCCCCGGGATGAGCCCTGCCCCGGGATGCGCCCCCGCAGCCCCCTGCAAGTGAGAACGGCGGTGTCTGGTAGCGGAGGAGGGGTGGGGGGTGCGTGTCCCCCAATGCGAACGGCACAAGTGCGGAGTCTGCATCAAGTGTGGCTTGTGCGCATCGCCGGGTGGCTTGGCTGAGGACGCCAGTATTTTCAAACTTATTTAAACAAGAAGTAAAAAAAAGATTCAGACCCGAACTTCTGTCGGGTTGGTGGCGGAAGGGCACCAGGAGGCTCCAACCGAGAGTTAGCGAAGTGCCCGCGCTGCAGCGCATATCTGATGGCATTCCCCGGGCACAACAGTTCTGCAGAGCTTCCCCTCCCTCCCCCGGCCGAAAATAAATAAATAAATAAATAGAGAAAATAAATGAAAAAAGCATCGCCAGTTTTGAGGCAATCCCTTACTTACCCCCCCAATCCTCCTGCTTTTTTATCTCTCCCAGCTCATCGGACGTGCCGCTCCAGCCTGCAGTCCCAAAAACAAATCGAGGTCAAGCTGCAAGCCGCCGGCTGCCACCGCCTAGCTCCACCTCAGCTGTCGGGAGGTACCATAGCTGCTCGGAGCTCCCCCTGCTCCCCGGACCGCGGCTACTCCGCCATGTCCCCGGGCTGCAGCCGGTGCTGCGGGGCCCGCGGGCGGCAGAGGCGGGCACGGCGGGGCTGGGGCGGCGGCGCGCACGGGCGCGGACCGGCGGGCGCGCTCCGCCGCG